>JAPMOQ010042969.1:3255587-3265772 GCA_026543055.1 Argiope trifasciata
ATTAAAATTTGTAAATAATGAAATTTTAATTAAAATTTGTAAATAATAATTGGAAATAAGATTATTAATTTTCTTATACCTACACGTTTTGTTTTAATGAATGTCACTTAATTTAATTTTTAATATCAGACAAAATTTATAAGTTTTTTTAATGAATTACTGTATGGTAATGGATAAGCAATTATAAAGTTATTTAATATAATCCGAAATTGATCTAAAGATTAGAAAATGTAATCTTCCAATTACAGTTTAAAAATTATATCTCTCTTACAGAGAAAATATATGCAATTAAATTTAATGGCAATGCAATGAAATTCAATGCAATGAGTAAGTATCATAATTAAATAATATTAATGACAATTCGCCTTCAGAGCATTGGAAAGCGTTGCTGATCACAATATGTGGGAATACATATTTCGTATAACTATAAAAAACAACAACTATAGCATTCTAACCTATTTTCTTCAATAAACAAACTAAATCAATTATTTGTTTTATGAAGTGCCTATCTGAATCTTAATAGTAAGCATATTCTTAATTTTTTAAAAAAAGTTTTTAATTCTAAAATAAAAATCGAAAAGATGCTCTTAGATTTAAATTTGAATACTGAATGGTTAATAGCAGACAATTTCACAAAAACCCTCGTAAAATAAAGTTTTTTCAAGGACTCAGAAACAACTAGATAATAGCTTACACAGCATCTGACGATACATATTTCGCATAATTATAAAAATTAAGTAATAAATATATCATGCAAACCAATTATTTTCTTTAATAAACACTTAAAATCATTTATTCGTTTTATGAAATAACTATCTGAATCATAATAGTAAGCTTGTTCTTAATTTTTAAAAAAGGTTTTAATTCTAAAATAAAAATCAAGACATGCTTTTTAGCTATAAATTTGAATACTGAATGGGTAATAGCAGACAACTTCGCAAAATAAGAGCGTTTTCTTCAAGGACTCAGAAACAACGGGATAATAGTTTCGAAGACAAATTCGCCCAGAGAGAAAACATAGCGGAATTGAAAAAGTTGTCGGGAAGATAAAAAGAAAACACAACGCTTGCACAATGGAATCTGAGAATCCAATAGTTCCCCACTTGTATCTACTTTCTCCATCCCATAAAACTGTCCAGGAGACGGAAATTCCTAATGTCTAATGCCTCGAGTCTCTTTGTCCTTGAAAATCTAGCGCTCAAAAAAGTGTGAGGAACGAGAAATTGCCAAGCTAGCCAACCGCAAACTGATCCCTGCCTGCTCTAGATTTCTTCTCTATCTTCCGTCCTCTTTTTACCCTTCTTTTCCATTTCAGGCGTCAAATTCCTGGCAAGATAAGAACCGAACTGACGGCCTCTACGATCCGCAGGTGTTAGAATTTTTTCCTCCCTCCCCCTGGGAATATAGAAAGTAGATCCCTGGGAAATCCCCCGGAGGTCCTCGGTAAGCAGATGATTTGTCAAGTGCATTAGAGAGGAAACCTGCTAGTCGAATCGGAGAAATTGCGACTGGAGATGAGTTCGGTACCGAGAGGGTTGGAATGACCCGATTGAGTCTTTTTAAACGCTCAACTTCTTGAGGAACAAATCAATTTTATTTCCTTAAAAAAAAGGGTATTTCCTCTAGAACCACTGGTCCCATTTTGTTTTCTTACTTACATAGTATAATTTATAGATTATATACAATTATAGTGCGGTATTTAAACATATTTAAAGACACTAATTTAATATATAACAGCCATAAAAGCATTAAAATAATTAAAGCTAATTTCCTTAGTGAACAAAAATTAAATCGGAACTAATTAGGTCGAAATCGAAATTAAAATTTAATTCAGAATTAAACACTAACAGTTCACAAAAATGAAGAGTAAATGAAATAAAACCAATTAATGAAAAAAATCTAAATTAATATAATTATGTAAACGAAACTAATTACGGAAACGAAAGTAAAAATTATTTCTGATTGAAACAAGTTAAAAATTTAATTTTTTTTAAAAAAATCAATCAATGTATTTAGTGAGCGCAAATGCAGCTATAACTATAAAATAAAGATTAATCTAAATTAACAAAATAAGCCAAGCAAAAAGGGACACAACTGAATCAAAACTACAACCAGTAGGAAAAGAATTCGGTCTGAAGACTTTCTCTAGGGTAACCCTCAGGCAAGGATTCAAAATAAGGGTTTTTTTATGTGTGAGAGGCATCGGACAATGTCCAAAAGTATTGACTTTTCGTGACCCGAAAATTAAGGCAAAAGAAACACACCAATTTAAGCAGCAAAAAGATGCTTATATATATGAAATGGATATATATACAATTGCCAACAGCTGAGAAGATCTAAGATTTAAAACGATTTGGCTAAAGTATAATACTCAAATGTTAAATGCTATGAAAAATACTAATGGCTTTAAGAAGTCAAAAGGTTTTGAGTAAGGTTTCTCACCTATCAGGTCCCGTAAATTTAAAATTGGCGAATGAAAGTGAGCTGAGCGATCTAAAGTAAAATTAAGACATTGAGTAGGAATATGTGCTATAGAACTGATCACTCCACAGTCCGTACAGTGAGAGACCCGTTCACCAAACAACAAATGTCTACGTGTATATCTTGTGTGACCAATACGTAGATGAATTATATAATATATCCTTCTTTCCTTTTCACATTTTATAATGGAATTATTTAAAAATCCTTATGGATGGCACAGCTTTTTCTAAATTGGACCTTGTGCTAACCACACCATAATCATTATATCCTCGTAACAAAAGTGCCATGGTAAGAATATTTAAATATGCAGCTATTGAAAAACATGCAAAGACAGATTTTCTTTATTAATTGTGGAAAATTAGTTTGATTTATTTTCTGTACTACAGCATCTCTTGATACATTGTATATTTTTATAATCAACAATTTATGAAATTCGTAAAAAAAAAGTTATGAAATTCTAAAGGAAACTTCGTTTTAAAAATGTGGCCTTAAGAAGTAAACAATGAAAATTTAATTTTTTGAGGCAATTACTTTTTAAAATGTTCTAATTGGAAGCACTAATAATAATAATTAAATACTATTTTCAAAGCATTAAATGCTATTAAACTGACAGCATTAATTCAGAAATTATCTTTCAGGTATACATTTTTCAAATTCAAATAAGTTCTTGATTAGTATTTATCTTGAATTACCACTAAAATTTATTTAATAACAAGCATATGAAAAGTCTTACAATCACACAAATTTACTTCCTTTAAAGATTCGTATAAAATTTCTTAAATCTATAAAATGAATGTAATAGTAAGAATCTTTATATCACAGTCCTACCTGATTCAGGTCGAAATAGAATTTCGAATAAAAATCGGGAAATTCGGTGCTTGTTCTGCAAGAAATACGATAATATATAATAAACATGATCTTAGATATTGAGAAATAGGATATATTTCGGGAGTTGCGATATAGAATGGAAATTCTTTTATAGGACGCTATTGCATGCGATTTCTAACTTTAAATGAATACTTCTTAAATGTTGAAATCGAGGAAATAAATCTTTAAACTCTCCTTTGTGAATTGGCAATCCAGATTTATAGCCAATAATATAAAACTTAATTGAAACCTAACATAATATTAATTTGAGATTTTGACGAAGAAACATGAATATTCTGCATCATCTACTTAGCAGATTTCATTGTTTTCTTCAGTATTTGCTAATTCTTATTCTCTTAAATAAACAATATATCAATATATAAGAAGATTGCATGGTATAGGAATAAAACGACTTAACAAGTAATTGAGAGGGGCTGTATCAGTTGCATAAGGCATGGTGTCAAATTCTAAAAGTTTTTAAGGGTGCATCATTATACTTGGGAACTAGAAAACACAAATATCGTTATTATTATGCAACATTACAAGATATTAAAAAAATTGTTTTAAATCATATATTATTTTTTAAAACGTTTAGTTTTTAAAAAATGTGCGAAGGCGAATTCTAACTTCATGAAGTCATTTAAAAACCAATTTTTAAATTCAATCTTCGTAAATTTCAAGGAAAAATTTGCAACAGCGAAGAAGAATTATAAGGAAGGGATTATAAGAAAAGAAAGAAAGGGTGAAGGAATTATAGCATAATAAACATAAATTTAACATTTAAGTGGAATTGTTAAGTATATATTATGAATCTTAATATTTCATACATACAAAATTTAATGTATCAATTATATATATATATATATATATATTAATAATTGTAAATCCGGACACTGAAAAAATCACAAATTAATAAAATAATTGTAAACTTTTCTGAGAATTCCTTATAAAATATTTAATTTAAAATGCATGTTATGAATAATAGAAACAAAAGTTATATTTTGAAACGAATCCTATCCGGAATCAGAAAATGGTTCCACAAGTAACTTGTCCCATACTATTGGTGCAGCATGGCCAAACCAAGCCCCCGGCCGAGGTGGCCTGGTAGTAAAGTCTCGGCTTCGGAACCGGAGGCTTTCAGGTTCAGACTCGATTCCACCGAAGATCCGTCGTGTGAGGGGGGTCTCTTGCACGTTAAATCTGTCAGGCCAAACGTCCTCCCGCTGGTGTGGTGTTCAGAGGGGGGTGCCACATCAGGTGTCATCCTCGTCATCTGACCGTGGTTCAAAATTACGAGGTCCGTCCCAAAATAGCCCTCGTGTTGCTTTAAAACGGGACGTTAATATAACTAAACTAAACCAAACCAAACCACGCCCTTGTGCCAAAAATCCCTAATGAACTAATAGAGCATGATACATTTACTGAATTCCAATCTTCCGATTGGAATTCAGCATATCATTTTAAATAAGGCAAATATTTAATGTTTCATCTATTTTGAACTTTTAGCAAATGACTTGATGACAAATATTTTCAGCTTATGTTCCATTAGTCTGATTCGCATAAAATGAAAAAGCTGGTTCTTGGTGTAATATGTGGTAAGTGGCTATTAAGTGCAACCAAGAATGGGTGGAGGAATTATAACATAATGAACATAAAATTTACGTTTAGGTATAATTAAAAAGAACATATTATAAGTATTAATATTTCTGACATATAAAAATTAATGCATCAACAATATTTCTGTTTTATCTTGATTGTTAATCCAAACAAAAAATACATAAAAATTAATGAAATAATTGCAGAATTTTCAGATAATTACTTAAAAAATAATTACTTAAATTACTTAATACTTCAGATAATTACTTATAAAATATTTAATTTAAAATGCTTGTTATTAATAATAGAAACAAAAGTTATATTTTGAAACAAAACATATCCGGGATCAAAATATGGTCTATTTCCTGAATTCCAATCAGAAATATATCATTCGAAATAAGGCAATTATTTAATGATGGTTTATCCACTTTTTAACTTTCAACAAATGACTTGATGACAAATATTTTCAGCATGCAAGCCATTAGTTCGATTCACATAAAATGAAAAAGCCTGTTCTTGAAGTAATACGTGGTAAGTGGCTATTAAGTGCAATCAAACTGACAAAAGCAAGGATTTGCGGTTCAAATAAATAATACGCGAAGTCACCAAGCAGTGAAGGCCCGACGTGCCTGGGGACGTCTGAAGCTAATGATAAATAAAACGTAATTATGCATATTTAATACCGCCCCAAATGCATGATGAAATTTACCATCGCTGCCAGGCTTCTGTCACATTGCTAATAGCGGCTTTTAGGACTAAGTAACAAAGTTACCATGATTAACTGTCCTCATAACAATCGAACTATCCCTTAATGGCTGAGGCATTTCATCTTTGGGGCACGATATCAGGGTATAGGTTAGAAATTATTGTGAAATATCTGTAGAAACATAAGTGAAGAAACATATAAATAAGAAGGAAAAATAAAATTATTTGGAAATTTATTTATATATGAATACATTCCTTCATAGGCGAAGAGAAAGAATTGTAAGTTTAAGGTATCCGACTAAGTTGAAAATACTGTTTATAGACCACAATGGCGAATTATTATTTCTTGTAGTTCAGATTTTTTTCTTTCCAAAGCAGTTTGTCTTTTCTAGATAAAGGAAGGTCTGACCTTCCTGATTTGTCTCTAGTTCCCATTTTCTCAAAATATCAATTTTCTTAAAAAGTCTTCACCGTTAACATGTGTGAAAAACTAATAGAGGCATTTACATAAAAAATTCAGCTTGTGTTTTCAATAATATGGGTAATGAAATAAACTAAAAGTTTTCTTGCTGTTGAAATATTTTTTCAGTTATAGGTGGGTTTTTTAAAAATTAAGTTGGAAAATTTATGGAAAAAATGCAAATATATGTAATTTTTTATCCATAAATTCTTTGCATCTAAATTTTTCTTAGATGTCTGTTCATTTCCTTCATCGTTATAATCTATATCTTGTGCACAAAGAAAATTAGGATTGCTGCACTAAAATTGTGTGCAGAGTTTTAATCGTTTTGGTTAAATTTCATTAAAATTTACAACACATTTTCCTATTTCTCAAACTATATGAAAATTTTTAATAACTTTTTTGTATTTATAATGTTTATAATTGACAAAACATCTAAAAGCCATAAATATTTTCTAATTCAATTTTTTAACAAAAATTCCTTCAAACGTAGTCGGATACCTTAAGGGGGAAATTCAAGCTTTAGAGTCTGATTATAATCAAATTTTAGACACACATGAGCTCGAAAAAAATCGTAATTATCTCAGCTGCTTTTTTGATTTTTAAATTCTACAACTAATAAACATATATAGTTAGAACTGTTTTGGGATATAAGCTCTGGACCCAAAATTGAAAATTTATGTTAACGGTTTGATAAAATACATGGATACGAAGACTGATATTATTTGATACAAATTGATCAATATCTGAAGCATAGTGAGTGGAAAATACTAGCAATTAAATGATTAAGTGTTATGAATAGGCTTAGTCTTTTTCCAATTTTGAAAAAAAAAATCTTTCAAATAGTTGACAGTCTATTAATCTGACTACTCAGAAAATGCAATGAATTAAACAGATGAGGCTTTGTACATGGTCTAGTTGCCAAAATTATGGATATTTATTAAACTGTGGACTCTGTCTGAGGAAAGGGAAGTACTTATGTATATACAATCGATTTTCTTTTTTGAATCCTAATGTGAGAAATGCACCATATCGCATTACTATATGATAAAGTGCGATAGTGAATGAATAAAAATTAATTTGTGTTTGTATAAATGCATAAAAATATTTTGATCATTTCAAATTGAAATTTTATCTATACTTATAATAAAGCTCAATGTGTGTGTGTGTGTGCGTGCGTGTGTGTGTGCGTGTGTGTGCGTGTGTGTGTGTGTTGGCGCTCTACAGGCCAGACCTTTGGATCTACAGCAACCAAATTCGGTACATGTATACCTTTGAGGTCCGGAATGTGCACCTCGGAGCCCTTTTTTCGAATTTTTAATTAGAATTTGAATTAATTAAAATTTAAGCAAAATTTCGATGTTTTTCAGCTATAACTTCCGAAAATATGATCGCATAAACATGATTTTTACATCAATTTAAAGATTAAAAAATTAGCCTTCTAATGGTATCAGTGATTTTAATGTATAACTTAAGCTTCTATTTTTAATGAATTTTTAAAGAAATATTTTAACCGCTTTTTTAGCACGTGACTAGATAAAATAAAAGAATGCCGGAAGTTCAAATAAAAAAAATTATCATCGCAATGCAACTTTCAGCGCGTGACTGGATAAAATAAAATAAATATAAAATGTGATATTTTCTTTAAAAAGTAAATGCAAAGCAAAGATTTTTACAATCGTTTGCAATATCTATATCATTATCTCAATAAATCTTCTTTGTTTACGGTAAACCTGATTGAATTTAGACAGGATATGCATTGAAATCACGACTTAATGGCATATTTATGTAATCGTTTGCAATATCTGTATCATAAATTTAATACTTTTCTCCCCTTCTCGCTTTCTTTAAAAAAACATATTTAATATTTTGGCAACATCATCGAAATTTTTTTAATATTTTGGAAGCATAACCGAGAGTTAAAACTGACTGATTTATAAAATTAAAGAATATTATTAGGAAAGGGTGTACTTTTAGAGCGTTCCGTCCATCATCTTAAAGAAAATATTAATTTCAGGTCAATCAATGCCCGAAATTACTTCAAGGCTTATGAATATGTGATTTAATTGAAAATTTTAGAACGCTTTACACATGGCGAACCAGCTACTCGCCAAAGGCGGCTAGTACTATAATAAGACATATTGTATAATATTAATGTAAGAATTTTATATTTATACAGAATTAACATATCGAAATTTTTCTTTGACTTATTTCATTACACTATAGTTATTCTCCAAATCAAAATCCAAAAGCATAAAAAGATACTTCTTTTATATCAAAAAAATTTATAGTAACACCTATGAACACAATTGTTTTAATAATTAAGAAAATAATTTAAAAATCAAAGGAATTTATATATTTTTAGCTACATAATTCGTGTGGAATTTACGGCAAAAAAAATTAATTTTTGAATGGAAATATTTATAAATTTCAAATTTCTGGCTGTCATCATTTTGACATATCTTATTCTACTTATACATACAAGGTTTATTCATTCTTATTACATACATGAAAAAGATAATTTTTAGTAATCGAAACGTACGACATATATTTTTTTCTCAGTAGCTTAAAAAATTGGAATGCACCTTCTTGCCTTCAGTTAGGATCAACATTTTTCACATGATATTTTATAACCAAGGATAAAAAATAAATTTAAGCATTGCATTTTGTGGGTTTAAAACTCTTTTGAAGATGATAAGCTAACCTACTCTAAGGAATTTTGTAAGATGAAAGCCGATTTCATTTTTCCATGTAAAAAATGCATCTTTTTCTATCCAACTTTTATCAGATCATAAGAATTTCCTTTTTTAAGTTTTCTTAAATAACTGCCGAATTGTGTTCTAACCAATTTGTTATAAAATCATAACGGAAGTTAAATAACCGATGCGAGAAATTTTATTATAAGAAAATTAACTTATTGTATTAATATTTTCTACAAAATTGATCTGAAAAAATGAAAATAAGAATTAAAAAATGCACTCCCATAAAAATTCTATTGATTGTTTTCAAAAAATAAATGCATTCATTAAAAAATCCATTAAAGATTTAAAAAGAAAAATTACCGATTCTTAATTTTTAAGATCCCTAAATGTATTCCAAGCGAATAAAAGTTGACCCACTTTTTAGGAGTGCAGTGCGTTCAGTGTCAAATTCAAAATTTTAAGATTTGTTATTTAATAGTTATCAATTAATGGATGTATTCAAGCAAATGATTTAAAACGCCAACTTATATTCCTAAACGCAACTACTCAAACATATATAGCAAATTTTTGAAACTTCTTTCTTTGAATTTTCTTTTTGAACATTCACAAAGCTTTTTTCTTTGAAATTTTTAGTATTAATGAGAGAAAAAAAAATTAGGTTAACATAAAAATTCCTTAAATTTTTTCTTATTCTATTGTATTTATACTTATTCTTGCTTATTAACAAATTCTACTTATTATATGATGCCACTTATACTTCAGTTTAGATTCTCAAAAATGTTGTTACGGTAGTTAGGTGGGGGGGGGGATTCTTTAAAAAGTTTAATAAATTATAGTTTAAACGATATTTCTAAATAATAATATCCAATAAATATTTCTTAATTTCTCTTATTGTTCATTCATCAACAGCATGTTAGAAATTGTAATAAATTCTGCTGATATTCAGACAAATACCGTTTCATGCACGTTCATCACCGATGTAATTTATATTTCAGTTTAGTTTCTCAAAAACATAACTGTGCAAGTTTTTGGAGGGGGGGGATTCTAAAAAAAGTTTAATAAATCATGGTTTAAACGGCATTTTCAAATAATAAAACCCGACAAATAATTCTTGATTATTCTTATTGTCATTCCTTAAAAGCATGATAAAAATCGTAATAAATTCTGCTGATATTCAGACAAAAACCTTTTCATGCACGTTCTTCAATGATGTCATTTATACTTTAGTCTGGATTCTCAAAAACATCGCTATGCTAATTGGGTGGTGGTGGAGGAATTGTAAAAAAAAGTTTGATAAATCATGGTTTAAACGGCCTTTCTAAATAACAAAATCCAACAAATAATTCTTGATTATTCTTATTGTCATTCCTTTAC
>JAPMOQ010042969.1:3265782-3277235 GCA_026543055.1 Argiope trifasciata
TACCAGAACGAAGTGATGACACACAGTTCGCGTAATTAGAAGTACGTGGCGGACTGTGGCTGGGCTAAAAAGGACGTGGTCTTACGTGATTGGTTTGGGATTCGCCGATCCGAAAGTGATTGGGGGCGGGGGGGGGCGTAAGGGGCTGTCTACTAAACTATTTTGCAACAAATAATCTTAGATTGCATTGCAATTTGTTAAATTCTTTCTTTCTTTAAGAATGCAATGCTAATCAAGAGAAAATGAAATGCACTTAGCAATGAACTATGTACTGAACAAATAATTTAACATTTAACAATGTATTTAACAAATAAAGACATAAAAATTTACAATGAGATTAAATAACGATTAAATAGTTTATTTAACAATTAACATGTACTTAACAATGGAACATGTTATTTCATTTGCAACAAAGTATTTCATTTGTTAGTCTAAAATATTAAGATTTAGTTACTTATAAATAACATTTTATTGGCAAATGAAAATATTTTTTTTCTAAAGTTCAATTATATTTCACTGTCTTTTTCTCATACTATAATTTGGTATTAGACACAATGAAATATACAAAATATTTATGAAGATTTTATGTTTAAAATTATTCATTCCATTTAAGTTTAGTAATTAAAATTAGTCACTCATAATTTGTTTGTATTTAGATAATATTGCCTTCGAGAAATATGTAAGTTCAAATAATAACATTAGTCGAATTATTAAGAGCTAATTATTCCAATGATACCATCACATCATTGGGCCTGAAATGGTTTATTTAAGTAAATGTAAATTAATTTAAGTAGTTGTAAAATTAATTTAAGTTATTGAAATTTTTGTGCGTAAAAATATATGTGCGTAATATCTTTTTGGCGATCTTAGCATAATATATATAAATATTACATTGACGATAATTTTCTATCTGTAGTTGAGAAATCATTTTTTAATTATCTGTTTAATATTCTTGGATGTTTTTTGTTAAAAATGGCAATGTTTCATTTTTCGTATTTTGATATTGGTATTAAAGCAGATTAAATAACTTTATCAAATTTTGATATATAAAGCTATGAAATTTTGATAAATATCCTTATAAAACAAACTATTAAAAAATGAAAGCTTTCCATATTTCTATTTTCTTTTATTTGCTCCCACTAGAGGGGAGGTAACTTATAATTGAGGATGAGAAGATTCTGGTTCGGTGGATGGTTCTCGCCACCTTGGTGGTCGGATTAACAGGTAGAGGTCGATTGCTTCCTATCGATGATGGGACGTACTTCCGAATGGAAGGGTTATACCGTGGCCAGACTTGAGGACTCAATCACAGTTCTCACCAATTTTGCTATTCCAGCGGTCCGGATACTCAGATTTTTCTGTGTTTCCGAATAGTCCGTTATGTGTTTCCTTTTATTTGATATATATATCAATCTTTCTGTCTATTTGTCTGTCGGTCGGTCTATGTGTGTGTGTGTGTGTGTCATATAAATGACATAATGTTAGTTCTTCATATAGCTAGTACATCTAAAAGAGTTTTCAAATTGATGATTTAATGTCAGAAATGGTAGTATTCATTGTTCAATTTTTGAAAACGGAAACGATCTATGAAAACTACATCAAAATAACGTTTTCAAAAATTACGTGATTGAACAAAAATAACTTATCAGTTCGTTTGTGGTATTGCTATTGTTATTGATATTTTAAGATCAGAGATATGTTATCGTCATTAAATTCATATTTTAATCAACAAACATGAGATAAACAGCAATCCAAATGTGATTTTCAATTTATACTACTATAGTTTTTACTTACTCACTTTATGTGCCTATATTGCTATTAAAAATTAATTTAATGATATATATCTAATGATATTTAAACATTTAATTTAATTCAAGTTTTATCTTAATTTAATCACATGTTCAGAAATCCCTATGAGAATCTAAATATATTGGCACTGTAATAATATTTTCCCTATCACAAACATGTTATACAACAGGAGAGAAAATTAATCTCCACCTTTTTCTGTCACTTCTGCTTGTCTACGTTGCTTATAAATATGATGCCTGCCTGTGGAGGAAGAATAAAGTGAACTTAAAAATGAAAAGTCTTGTTCAATGCCTTCGAACCTGCCTTTCTTCTTCCAAAATTTAAATCATTACATATTCATTGGTAAATAAAGACGATTAAAGCTAGTAATTGGATTTGAGTCTCAATTCTGAAAATTTTAGAACTGTATAGATTTTAGAACTGTCCTGGTATTTATACCAGGAGATTGCAGTTAAATACACCACCAATCCAGGAAATATTCTCGGTTAATGGTTTTCTAAAAAACCGTTATAATGATTCTAGATCATGAATATATTATTTAATCAAAATGAGGTATTTGTTAACTTAAAATAATAAATTAGTGTATATTAGTCTTCAAGTTTTAAGTAAACTTTCACTGATTCCATTTCAAAATTCATTCTAGTGATGCAGAAAATATATAAGCATTTCAAATCAACAATACCAGCGAAAATTTGAAGTCCCGAGTCTGCAAAAAATATCTTTATAATTATATTTATAATACTATCATTGAAAAATCAAAACGTATTAGATAATAATTCTCACTTTATTTCTCAGATGCTTACATGCTTTAATAGTATAGGATTTCCTGAATATAAGACATCCTTAAACTTGTAACTAATGTTAACTGCCTTTTCGCTTCCTATTTTTCAATTAGATTTCTTTTTAAAAGTAGTTAAAAATAAATGTTCTTATCAGGAATTAGAGTAAAAAACCTGTTTGTTTTTCTCATTTCATTGATTTCTTAATCTCTCGGAGCACCATTTAATTTGTTTTTGTGGGCTTCGATTAATGCATTGAATAAAGGGAAAAAAAGAGCAAAAATAATTGGACGATAATTTTAAACATCAACTTTTAAACCATTTACACATATATTTACAGCGCTATTTTACGTTGGTATAGAAAAGAAAAGAAACCAAACAAGACAGAAAAACTAGAAACAAAGAACTGAATTTAATCATTTTCGGCTTCGTTTCACAGGAAAGAAGCTTCTGATTATCTACGAGGGAAAAAAAATAACAGGAAAAAAATCTAGTCAGAAACAAAACAAATGGTACAACTTCATTTCGGGCCAATATTGACGCAAGCGGCTTCATGCTCGATTCCTATATAGGATGAAGACAAAAAAAAATCGGAAAAAAAGAAGACATGGGAAGTAAAATAATAAAGTTCTGTCAAAGCGACATCTGGCGGAGAAACACGAGACAATGATGCCCCTGCCATCAATAGTACATGTCATTGCTTGCAAAGTAGTAAGTTTTTCTAAGAATACGAAATGTTTCCTGAGGAAATAGGATTTCATACGTGACATTGGTCAATTGATGTCTTTCTCTAATATAGCAGTTCTGGTTCTTTCAGAGGGGCGACAATTGTTTTATTGCAAATATTTTCACAAAGATGTGACTGTTTTGGATTTGAGTGACATTATTCATTCCTAATAATTGAGTACTGGATTTGAAGTTTGAATATATATTCGTCTTTCAAACGTTATTTTAACTTTCACATTTTTGGGAAAGTATTTTTAGTTGTGGGTATGTGATATCTAAAGCTTTTTTTCTGTTTGAAAAACAGAACATTCTATTTCATCATAAATGAAAGTAATAATAGAGCATCAGAGCTTCAAATTGAATTTCTTTTCGCTTTTCTAATTTTTTGTAACCAATCTAGTCTAACGAGTTACTAATGAGTCTAGTTTTTTTGCCGTTTTCCGTTTTTCTACCTTTTGTAAAAATTACCTCTCCAAGTGTGTGTCAAAACACGTGTAATGAAACACTTGTGGCATGTGTGATGAAACAATGGAGGCATGTGTGACGGAATTAGGTGAGATGGAATACATGACATTTGTGATGAAATACTTGTGAGATGCGTGATGAAACATTTGTGAAATGTTTGATGAAATTGAACTTTATGTGTGATAACACATCTGAGTTAACATTTGTGACGTGTGAGGAAACTGAATTTCAGATTTTTATGCGTTTATTTTATTTTTAAATGCTTAAAAAACTTAAATTATTATTTAGATGTATCAAAAATGCCCTTTAGATATTCATGCACCTTCATTAAAATGGTCTCTTTGTCTGTTTTAAGAAGCTGGGAAAAATGAATACAAACATCATATTGCAGCTCTACACTGCCAGTCACAATAAGATTTTTCATTTGTTGAATTTGCTTTCTTACCATTTTTATATTTATTATTATTATTATTATTATTTAGGGTATTTTTATATTTTAGATGTGGTTTCGATATTCGCTATGAAAAGAATTTCGCATGCCTGTTTTATATATAAGACAGCGTAGATTAAAGTATGTGGATAGTATCAAAAAAGACCCTTCAGATTTCTATGCACTTCCATCAGTTTTAACACACCTGAAAATTTGGATACAGACAGGTTTCAACTCTGCATTAAAAGTTACATTATGATTTTCTACTTGTAGAATTTGCTGTTCTTGGAATAAAGATAGTTCCTAGATGTTTGGATATTCAGTTAGAGAAATACATTCATATAAAATTAAATTTTTGGTGTTTACCACTGAATTTTTCTTATTTACAGTTTTCTTTGCTTACAAATCAGTTCATTGCCATGCTTATTTTAGAAATAATCCAGTAACCACCCTTTTTCAAAAATTTCAAAAAAAAAAATTTAAAGCTTTTTATTGAAAACTAAAGAAAAATACCAAATTTAAATACACTAGAAAAACAAGTCAATGCACTGCTCGCTTAAAACAATCACTGATCTCTTTACTTAATACTGCAGTTCCTAAACATTTTAAAAAAGAAATAAAAAGAGTACTTCTAAAATTGATGTTAATTTATTATAAGAAGTGAAATTAAGACAGTGGAATAAATTTTAATAAAACCTAGAAAGATAGATTTTAATAAACATTTAAATGTCTATAAATTATAAATTTCTTAAAATGTTTTAAATTTTTGTCTGAATACAATTTAAATTTAAATCCTATATAATCTCAAATGTGAAGGAATATTAGTATTTCCATTATGATGAAATTGTTGAAAAAGGGATAGACTTGTAAGAAAAAAAAATTACCGACTTTTGCTTAATCTGTTTTCAAACTAAAGCACCACTTTCCAGTAAGATTAATTTTTTTGTTTTAAATTTATTAATCAATATGTAATGACTAAAATAAGATTATATCCTTAAACATACACATAAATATAGTCTTCCATTTTATATAAAATAATAAAGATCAGACAGAGACTTGAAGGAAAAACACGAACACTACAGACAAGAAATATATTAGAAATGCTTTAGAATAATTACTTTGTTTCTTATTAGTATTTCGTATTATCGTTAAAAATATAGATGATTGCATTTTGCTTAGGATCTTCCTTTTTTTGTTCCTAACTAGTCTGGATTTGAATTCATCATTATCTTAATCATTACTATAACATACATGTATAGGAACAAAATATTAAATAAAAATTAAATATGTATTTTAAATTGAATTTATTTTTATAATTGCAATTGCAATAAAAATGGTTGTAGGAGAGTCCCAGTGTTGTGTGTATTTCACAATTAAATCAGACTAAAAGGAAATATTGGAAATTTACAATTTTTTACAATTTACTCATTAGAGATATACAATTTTTATAAAAATAATTATTTAAAAGTGATATTTATTTTAAATAAGTAATGACATTGCTTGATAGTTAAGAATTTACTAATTATATTTATTTATGAATTCTCAGTAAAATAATATCAGGATTTGGTCAAATGTGTGCAAAAATAAATTAATCTTTGGAATTATAATTTATCTCTATCTTTTTAATATTATCAGAATTTGATAAGATCTGATATATTATATTCATTATTTTTTAATCATAATTACATTATATTTCACATTTATAATTTGTAACATTATATGGAATGATTAATAAGAATTTCATTGAAAAATATTAATTTTATTAATAATTGTAAAATAAGGAACATTAAAAGCTTGATAAATATTTTAACGTGTTATTAATTGCTTTGTATGATATTGTATAGAGAATATGTGTCTGGTTATGTTAAAATCAAAATAATTTTGAATGTTCTATACATTATTACCGAATCACTTTAAGAATTATTGTATGCAAAAAACATTTTTTTTCACAATACTTATGAATTTAATGCAATCCCAAATAAATAATGAACTACAAGATTCATTCCAAATAAATGTATTTTTAATTATGGAAAAGATTAACAATTGCTTTCTATATTTACATAATATATACATTTAACTCATAGACGAGCAACTGCATAGAATAATTATACTACTAAAAGTTTAATACCTAGCAGTATGTGAAAAATAAAAAAATCTCAACACTGTTTTTTTTAGAAGAAATTTTGTAATTTAGCATTCTGAATATCATAGTAGAAGTTAATTGTTACACATATTATTTTCTCTATAGGTATTTATGGCAAGAGTTCTACAAAAACAAAAATTAACAACCAAACACAATCTGTACTCTTTATCTTTTCTCCCAATCCATTCAATTGAGATAAAAATAGAATAGGGATGATTCAAAAGTCCATCGTTAGTGGTCTCATAGACCTCACGTCTCCAGTTGAGGGTTAAAATAGATTGTTTGTAAATTTATAGACAGAAAGTAGGGTATTTGAAAAAAATTCCATGATAATGTTGTAATAAATTCAATAAAAATGAAAACAACTGATCTTCGTTAAATTACTTTATAAGAAAGTACATAATGCATAATTTTCATTCATATGTAGCGGGTGGATTCAAGATGGTTAATCCATCAAAAATCTGACATCATATGTCCATCCCCTTTGTCTTCATATTTTTCTTCTCTCACTTTATTACCCTGTAGACACCGTTCTCTTGCTTTTTTAATAAGTCATAGCATTAACCTCCGACCCACCACTAAGGCACACGAATTGACCTGGCGAGACTGAATGATCGGACCACCACTACAGCAACACTGGTGGGATATGTGGTTGGGTCCTAATGGCTATGACCGGCCATGGTACAACCTTCCCCGTAGGTAGTACATCCCGTCATCGTTGGGAGGGCCAGAACATCCCTTTATTGTTGTCCCACCGGGTTGGCGAGATCCAACCTTCATACCGGAAGCATCTCATTCTCTTTTCAGGTTGCCCCCCCCCAGGTTTTGCTTTTTGAGAAAAATGAAGCACAAGTGAATTTTGTAGAAAATACGCATTTTTACTAAATTTTTAAAGTTTTATCATGCATTTATCACAAAACAATTCTTTATGGTTTTGTCCACTGCAATTACGTGAAATAATTCTCAAAACCATAGATGAACCATGACTAATCAGGAGACTCAATGTTAATCATAGATTCTGAAAATAATTCAATAAAGTACCTTATAATGAGCTAATGAATTTGGGAATGATTAAAAATTCCTGTTATTAATGCTTGGTCTAGAGAATATTTTAGAGCTGTTTTGGAGGAAAACGATGGATGAAAATTTTTATGAAACAATCTAATTACTTGTTCCATTAAGTCAAATTTTATATGAAATGGGGGAAAATTTATCAACCAGATGTTTCTTGATAATAATATATATACCAAAAAAAAAACGTTTCAGTAAAATCCATTTTATAATCATTTCTGTATACCTGCTGATTCAAAAATTGAGACAGGAGCGCTTCTTGTATCTAATATGTTGTCCCAATGGGAAATCGGATATCTTAAGATCATCACAAATATTTATCTTGATAAGAGAGTGTCTATGGGACATTTCGTAAGCTCCATATATTTGCTTAAGTTGTGTATAATGTAGAATTGTGAAAAAGGTGTAGTTGCTGTTGTTGTACAACAACATGTATTTCGAACTTCTAGTTGAATTCTGTATAAAAGGCTTTTAAACTTTTAGCTCAGATTCTATTTCTGTGAAAAAGAATCTTAGGATGGCGTTATATTTAGTTGTGAAATGTGCTATTTGAACTAAAAACTTTAGATAGATTTTTCGTTCTTTTGCAAGCGGAAAATTCTAAACTGATTTTGGTAAGCATGATTTACTTATCAAATCATTGAATCTCTCTAATACCTCATTGAATATCAAAAAAAAAATAATAATAAAAATAAACAAAGTAAGAAAATAATAAATAAATTAGTGGCATGCGTTAGTAACTGTAGATACTGTTCTAAAATAATGGCTGTAGACAGATCTTGTACAACGCAAAGAAAATGTATTATATCAAAGACTAAAGCCAATTCTGAGAAAGTTACATTCAGTTTGAAATCAATAGAACAAAGAAGTTCTAAACCTGTTAAAACTTCTTCGGCAACTTTTGTTTTGTATATCGTTATAGAGATTCCGCTATTCTAAGACATGTTCAGATTATTTCTCTAAAATTTTAAAATTACTTACTTCCGAAGTTTCAAAATGCTGGGAACTTCAAATAAATAAAGTTAATACGTCAATAACTTTCCCGACGAATCTCCAAAACAATCAAAAAACGAAGCAAACCTCACACAACGCTGCGAGTGAATGATTTGGAAATCCCATTTTCCGAGACCGTAAAAAGAGTTACTCGAAGCACTACAAATAATTTTTTTTTCTTCTCTGCGTGTATTTGGAGTCTCAATCTTTACCTTTGACCTGAGAACAATTCTCCTTCCAAGAATCTTCTCGAAGAGTCGAATGTTTGCTTTTCATTCGGAAGATGAAACGATATAAAGAAAGCAATTCGCTTCGCCCAAAAGTAGAACAATAAGATCTTTGATGCAATTTGGATAGCACCGATGGAAAAGAAGAGTCAAACGGAGGAAAAAAAAAGAACTTGAAGCAATTTTCCATGTTTTCCAGTCTCGACCTTCCGAAAAAGTTATATTTGCCCGGAAAAACATTACATCAGGTAGTTCAAAGAGAGCACAAATAACATAAGTCAAAATGAAAGTAAGCATATTTCATTTTAAGCAAAGGAGTCTGGAAGTTAGAAAAGAAAATATTCTTCGCGGAATTTATGAAAGGGTGAGTTAAGCAAACAAAATAGTGACCCTTAAGCTAAACTTATACATAATCATAGAATAAATATATGTATGTATATATATATCGCTTTATTTAAAAAGGAGAGCGTTTATGTATAAACTTTTATTAAAAATTTATCATTGTTTTCTTTTCTAGCTGAAATTTCAAAGTAAATATTTGAAAAGGAAATGTTTAAAAATCTTACAACACGATTCTGTAGGGTTTTATAATAAAATGTTGACATAACGTTGAGTTCGGTAATGAAATATAAACTTCATAAAAATATAACAAGTAAGGGATGGTAACTAATGAAAAAAAAAGCAGAAAAAATATCATAGCTATATTTTCAATGATTAACATTTTTTTAAAATTAAAAGTGCAATGCATATTTATGACATGACTTTAAATTTTTCACTGATCTTTAGATTTTTCTACTCCTTTATGTTTTTATTCATGAGTCGTTAAGCTGCTTATAAAACATTCTGTAAATATGAATTTCTGTAAGAAATCTCCCTACGTCAAATGAAAATTTGGTTTGGAATTTATAAATGTGTCTCAATTTTTCAATGATGTTAAGATTTATCTATCTTTCTACGTTTTTATTCATAAATCATTATGTAATTTTTTAAATATTATGTGAAAACAAATCTCTTTAATTGATCGTCCTGCATTAAATCAAAATTTAGCTTGAAATTTAAGTTTACAATCATTTCTCTGTTTGCATTTTAAAACATGAGTCCTTGCACAATTTGTCAATTATTCTGTGAATTTCCCTAAGCAATCTCCCATCGTCAAATCAAAATATGACGAATTTATAGACGTGTCTTAATTTTTCAGTTATGTTTACATTTCTCTATCTTTCTGTGTTTTTATTCATGAATCATTAGATATTTTGAAAATATTCTGTGAAAATAAATCTCATTTAATTTTTATTTAGATTCTCTGCTCCATGAATCACATGTAATAAAATATTCTCAGGACACTAATATTTAAATTAAAGAGTTGCACTCCAATTAAGTAATTCAGTCATTAAAAGTGACTGATTTTTTAAAATTTTAATGTCAGTATCCATTAAAAGCTGACGATTTTATACAACTTCTTCGATTATCAGAGACCCTGATCAGATCCCAGAGTTTCTCGAGACTAATTGACCTAAGATTATGAAAAAACTGATTGATCTAAATTATTCCATTCGAATCTTCATAAATAGATGAGATTTGATAGAAGGAGTTTGAAATGTTCCTCTGTTTATTCAAAAATTGAAGTGTAAGGAATAAAATAATAAATTATATTTATTACAGGAATAAAAGTGGTTTGCTGAATAAAATTTCTTATGACCAAAGAATATAAAATTTAGATTTCATAATTTTTTAAGCCTATTTATAAACCAAAAACATATAATATTATTATTCACTTAATTTAAATACTTTTGAAAGTAAAACTAAAAACTGAATTTTATGATTAATATGAGGAAAAATTTAAGATATTACATATATTATGAAAATTATTCTGTAGTGTGTGTAAGACTTAAATGCTAAATGACTTTGTTTTCAGTACTCTTAACTTAAAAAAAAATATTGATTTTAGTAAAATTACTTTTTATATTAATTTTAGTTTAATGTAATAAATATTATGGTGTAATAGATGGCCCATTTATAATAGTATGGGTTAATTATATCACTGGCACAAATTTGAGCTTAAAAATATTTTGATGAAAAAGCTATTAAAACTGAAGTTGCACAAGGTATTTAATATAACATTTTAACATTAAGATCTGCGAAATGGCTGGTTGCCAAAGGCAACTAGAAGTAAATAAAAAGCGAAGTTAAATAATAGCATGCAAAAATATGTTACAATTTTCTTGAACAAAACTTATTTTGTTTTTGTTCTATCGGCATATCATATCATATCAAATCACAGACACAACGACTCATACCACTTTCTCCCTCATCCCTAATACCAATTTGCGGTCGAGAGGAGCAAGATTCGTATATTTGCCGTTTCGATCTCGTTGGATGCACTCAAAGCGATTGAGACTTCTTTCTTAATGGAATTAGAACGGAAGAGCTGAAGACTCGCCCACCCCCCTCTCCACCCCTCTTTAGAGAAGTTCCACCTCGATGGGAAAATTCCCTTATAGTTTTCTGATTCCTGACAGGGATCTTGAAGGAAAACTCCCTGATGAAGCTCATCATCATCAGCATGAAAATGACGATAT
This sequence comes from Argiope trifasciata, assembly GCA_026543055.1. Taxonomy (NCBI): domain Eukaryota; kingdom Metazoa; phylum Arthropoda; class Arachnida; order Araneae; family Araneidae; genus Argiope; species Argiope trifasciata. The sequence goes on from JAPMOQ010042969.1 coordinate 3,277,005, forward strand.
CTCGAGTTCATATCTGGGCTGAATTTTCTCAGTTTCCCCTTGAGCTCTGAATCTTCGTTTCACCGGGTAATCATTATTAGAAGTGTTTCTAAATTCTGTTAACCTTTTTTTCTTTCTTTCTTCAACAAGATCAGAATGCATGGAAGAAGCAGAAAGACTAAATAGATACTAAAAATGAAATATAGAGTCGGATTTATTATAATCACTCTCTCGCTGAAAGAAGGAATATTG
>JAPMOQ010042969.1:3277245-3290674 GCA_026543055.1 Argiope trifasciata
TGAGCTATCTTTGCCACAGATACACAGACATACATAATGCCGAAAATGGGTTTTTTAGAATTCAGGAGGGTCTAAATGCCCCGATTCCTCAAAATTTCCATTTCAAATATGTTGACTATTAATATTTTCTCTACACTATTCAATAAAGTAAAAGGAACTAGTTCTCTATATAGATGAATAGATATCGGTAATATAAGTTTTAGGATACAAAAATATTCTTCATGCACATAAATATATACATATGCATAATAATAATTTAAAACCGAGGAAAGTCCTTGGTATAAAATGATTTATTCCTTTACATGCAGTTATAATTATTCTTAATCTCTATGTATAATAAAAACGAATGTCTATGTGGTTCGACTTGTTACTCGCACGCACACATATAGATATACTTTGATGATCTTACAATAGCTAACCCTTGGACTTCGAGCAACGGATCTTAGCTCATAAATTTGAAGTAGAAATGTGCCTGTTGTAGAGACTTTCTTTTCTAAATCTAATAAAAGTTGCAATTATTTAAAATAAGAGAAATTTTTAACGTTTCTCTTCTAAAAATACTGCAGCACAAAATTTATTTTAAAATTTAAACTTTTATCTTTTTAAGGTTATCGAGCACTTCCTTATGTAATCTTTTATCAATTTTAAAAAAATAAAAAAATATTGTAAGTGTATTTATAAAAAAATCTGATTGCTGCAGTAAAATACGAATCATTTTACTTATTGTTATTAATATTTAATCATAATTTTTTTTTCATTGCTTACGTTTAAGATAACAGGTTTTGATCTATCTTTTCAGTTTTTCTGTAAATTTCATATAGTTATTTTGTGATTTTATTTTACTTACAATTATGTTTAATCTCGGAATCAACTAATGAGAAAACAATTTTCAAGTGAGCCCAGTCTTAAAAACTTTTGCCTCTTAATGTAATCAGAAGTATAAAAATACAAACATAAAATTAGGAAAAATTTGCTTAACGAAGCAAGACTTTTAAATTATTAAAAGTTTTATTTTTATTACAATTTATCATTAAAATATTTTGGTGAGAATGTGATTAAGACGTCAGTTACATGTAATATTGAATTGTAGCTTTTAACAATCTTGACATATCACCCATTTGTTAAAAATGTATGCTACATGGCAATTACTAAGTATAAATCGTGTAATATTCTATTTCCATTGTCTACGTTTGAACAATAATTCTTATTATCCCGTTCAATAAATTCTTATTTGGAGTAGATGTGGCAAGTAAAGAATCCACTTTAGTGTCCGGATTTGTGTCCTTTAGCATTGCAGGGGCCCAAATCCAGCTCTTTTCGTTTTTCCCTTACATCCTGCTTATGAAAATGAATTACATTATTTCTATATTTTCGCGATGAGAAATTTGTTGAAAACATAAAATGTTAATAATAGAAAAATTATTAGTATTCAAAGCAAAATTTTTCTTAAAAAGCAATTTTATATCAATTAATATATGTTATACGAATCAGTTTGTTTTGCATTCGATTATATGTCCCCTTTTCTTAAATTATCCTTTAAGCTTTTAGCTGGTTAACTGCTTTTTTACAATTTTTAGAAAAAAGAATCTGAGTATGAATTTTATTGCTATACTAAGTATTATAGAAAAAAGTTTATTTCCCGGGCTGTTTGTCTATATTCCTCTTATGCACTGCCGTAGCGCTCATCCGATTTCGATGAAACTTTGAATACTTATTACCTGCACTTATTTGTCTTTGCTGAAGATGGAAGAACAAAAAAATAGTATCAACCTTAAAGTCTTAAATCATAAAGTTAAAAAATACGATTAATATTATTTAAGCTTCTCATTTATATATCACAGAATTTCAAAGAATAAGTTCATTTCCGATTTGAACATAAATATTATTCTTTTTATCAGTCCTAACTAAGCAAGACAGTTATTAGGTTGGTGCGTATGAAATGTCGGATTCTTAAGTGATTGTATAAAACTGCATATCTTTCTTCAAAAGCTGTTTATTCAATCAAAGTATGCTCCATTCGCTTCAATACACTTCTCCCAACGAGATTTTAAAGCGTAGATGCCTGTCTTAAAAAAATTTTGGTCTTTAGAATTAATAAACTCTGATATCGAGTTTTTTAGACTGTCTTCATTTTCATAGTGTTTGCCCCTTAAAAACAGCTCTAAATGCTTGAAAAAATGAAAATCGGTCGGCGAGAGATCCGGTGAATAGGGTGGATGCTGCAAAACTTCATATTCCAGTTCGTTCCAGCTTATTTCGCTCTGTCAGTGCGTGCGGTACCCACTTCTCCATCTTCTTAACCTTGACAATCTCAGAAAGGTGTCTCAATATCGTTGTATGGTCAACTTTCATCCTGATAGCAAGTTCCCTCGTGGATACGGCTGGATCCGCTTCCACTAGAGCCTTCAGGTCATCATTCTTCACAGACGTTTTGGGTCTTCCGCGCGGCTCATTTTGCAGTGAAAAATCGCCAGTCCGAAATTTTTCGAACCAACGCTGCACTTTCCGATCGTTAACCGTATTCTCCCCAAACGCTTGGTTTATGTTGCGTACAGCTTTTGCAGCACTATACCAAGTTTGTACTCATATAAGAAAATGACGCGAATGTCGGCAGAATTCATATCGGCAATAAACTCAAAAGAAATAACAAAAGGGAAGACCTTCGAGAAAACCTATTTTGCTGAAATGAGTCTCTGGCAATGGACGATACGACTATGAATGAGGTTATGCCAAAGACAAAAGTATAACGAAAACAGGGAGTCAAACGTCCGCATGTAAAGAGAATCCGACATTTCATACGCACCAACCTAATATTTTAAAATTTCAAATAATATTTCTAAAATTATTGCTTCTGTGGTAGCAACGCGACGGGTACAAACTAATTATATATATATAAGAAATGTTGTAAATATAGTGCTATTTGAATTAACGGCTCTGACCTATGTGCATGATAAATTGCTGAATAATTATCTGAATGTTATTGTTTATTGCATCATGTATATTAAATTTTGAAGTTAAATTGAATTTGGTTTTTAAGTCCAGTTTGGGCATCACTACAGAAATCATCATAAGCGTTATTTATAAAAAAATCCCTAATTGTTTTTCCTAAAGCCTTTTTAAAACTTTGTTTCTAATTACTTATGTCACCAGATATGTCACCTGTAATCTGAAAATTTCCAAATCTAATTGCTAACACACAGAAAATGTTTCATAATTATCATCTTATCCTTATTGTTAATTGGTTGCAGATTTTGGTTAAAAATAGGTTCTTAAAAAAGCTTAAATTTCTTGAGATCATTAAAATGAGGTTTATTTTTTTAATATAAATATTTTTGACTTGGAAAATGATTGAAATGTAAGAAGAATATCCACTAATCAGCAATTAAAGATTTTGTGCTTTTAATTACATCATTTAATTGGATTATAATAAAAAAATGAAGACTTGGACTTCAATTTGAAATTAAAACATAATCATTCTTTAGAAATAAATTTTGGAAGAATGAAATCAATTAATTATCCAAAGGAAAAATAAATCTACGCGATTATGATTTTAATTCATACTAAAGAAAACGCATTCTATTTTTAAGCAATCATAACATATTATTTCCAGAATTATTTTTTTTTCAGGAATCCAAATTTGATCATTTTGTTGACTAATGGAAAACCTCATTTTGAATCTTAATCTCCAATTAAAATGCTGATCGATAATCATCAGATTCTAAAAATTAACGAATTTTCATCATAACCTAAAGCCTGAACTAAAAACACCCCCCTTAATTTGAATACTAATTTAAAAACTTGAAAATATTCTTCTTGTGGATCGCAGAAAATTTTTATATTTTAGTTACTAATTACTCTAATGCGACTTGATTATGGTTCAGGAAGGAGCTGAAGGAGGAAAAAATAGTAAATTGCCTCAATGACGCTATTAGAAAAGTTGGGTAAAGTCTGCTTTCAAGAAAATCCCTCTTAAGGGTTTCTCTAATTAGTTGTAGGTTGAGAGGAAGAAGCCAGTTGCTCCAATGATGTTCATTATCGATCATATAACTTAGAATCGATTCTGTTCTCCTTTATAATGAGAAGTCTCAAGGAGACAGAGACCATCTTTTTGGAGCAAAAGACGGATACGAGATATATTATCCATTCAAGTACTTGTTAGTCACATTCGACATTTTTAAGGCCAGAGCTCCAGTTATTTTAGCGAACCAAAAGGGTATTGATAAATTAGTCGGAAAAAATACTCTGCCCATCAGAAAAGTGAGATTTTAGAAGGGCATAAAACTTTTTTTTAACTTCCTGTATATTAATAATCTGTAACAAAAGACTGTTTCCTTAGTTTTGACGAGATCGTGGAATAGTAGTCCCAGTCCACCGAAGGTACCCAGACGAAAAGTTTTCTAATAACATTAATGGTCTTTCTCTTTTCTTTTTTTAATGTGCTGTTATGTTTTAATGAGATAAGCTGTTAGATAAAGCAACAGAGATAAAACAGGCATCATCAGTGTGAAAAGCCTAGTCATGGCTTTAATGCTGTTGTATCAAATGTTTTATTAATTAATATTTTCAGAAGATAATTCATTTTTTGATTTATGCAGTGCTCTCGAATTCCTAGTTATAAAATATATTAGTGCACTTTAAAATAAATTATTTCTATTTAATGCCTGCGTAGTGGCTTAGGGGTAGCGTGTCTTCCCCATGATTTGGGCGTCCTGGGTTCGAGTCCCGGTTTTGGTATGGTTGTTCTTTCCTTGTATTCTATCTGTGATATGTGTGAATGAGCTCACTTGTAAAAAATGATTGAGCAAGCGAATATATATATATATTTGTGTCGCCTTTATTTGAGCTGGATGTCAGACTTCTGCCTTCGGGTGCTCGGGTGTTCTTTACCTTCGGAAGTTAATGCATCCCCGATTCATGTTAACACGGAGACATAATCATTTTTAATTAATTTCCAATAGTTATCAATTTTTTGCTTTTGCAACGATCACAAATTAGACGAATAAAGATTAAAAATTTGCGCTATTTATTGCTTAAATTTATATCACATACGTATAATGTCAGTATATAGCAGTGTCAGTCATATTTAGCTTCTTTTATGTCATAAAATTAAAAAAGAGCTCAAAATATGCGAAAATTCCCTATGAAGTTCGCATATTTCCTCATTGAAATTAATATTAAACATTCCAACATAAATAGCAAAAATATCAAAATTTATTTTAAGGAAAATAATTGGATTGATCATACCTTGATTTCTCAACTTAATATCTTCCAACTATCAGCAGTCAACAATATCATAAGATGTCACAATGATTCTAAGACTGCTGTAGCTAGACTAAAAAGTGACCACCTTAAGTGTCTCTCCTTTGAAAATGGTAAAAAAAATCCATTACACTTGTAAAAAATGCTTTCACTATTCAGCTTCACATGAATTCTGGGTTACATCGGATTTTCTAAGGAGTCTTAATACCGATTGTCTTATGATTATCGATTTTTTTAAACGTCATCAACCTATAGCAACTCCTCTGACATCTGGCAGATCTTTTAAGTATAAGCAACAACAATATCATAGATAATGTTTCCCCAAGTCTGTGTCCCTATATTTGTTGAGATAATGGCTGATTAAATTACCTGAAGACATCAGAAGATGATGGTTTCAACTTGCTTATCCTAAGAAAATATTACTTTTTATTAAATAACCAGTATAAAACCAAATAGAGAAACGATTTGCAGAAACTGAAAATTCATCTTATTTTAAAAATGAAACACCCAACGCGATTTCTCCTGAAATATACACTCCAATAACTCTCATGCGTCGTTAACTTGAAAGCGTTATTTGTTACCAAACATTTCCAACACAAAACTGACTTTCTGTTGGAAACTGGAAGAATTGGAACTGACTTTGTGTTGGAAACTGGAAGAATTGGAACTGACTTTGTGTTGGAATTGTGTTTCAATTGGAAGCAAACATCCCATCGAAGGAAGAAAATATAACATTTCTTAATCCTCAAAAGCTTCGGCATTAATTTACGAATGAGATTCGAGATTTGAGCCTGATTGATGAAATTTCTGGAATTTTTTGGCTTAGTGTTCCAACAGTTCTCTCTCTCTCTCTCTTTTTTTATGTAACTTCCACCTTTCGATTGTTACGCCTAATAGATCAAATGAGGAGCTTCGCTGAAAGAGAAAAATGTCGGGAAAACTTTGTTAAAAAGAAATATCTTTGGCTACAGATTTCTCAAGAGTCTGCTGGCCGGATAGGAACTCGGTGATTTCGTTTACTTTAACAAGCATCGGCACTGAAAATGTCTCTCAAAGAGCCAGAGCAAACTATTTGCAGTGTCCTCAGGTCCCAGAGGAACGCAGCTTCTAATCAATAAATATAAGACAGCAAAGGAAGATTAATGGCTATGGGAGAGCCTCTTATGTCTGCCTATGGAAGAAGAATTTTTATGAATACATTTATGGATATTGCCGAAAACATCACACCCTTTAAACGTATAATGAAAGTTTAGAATTATTACTAAAATTTTAAAGAAACCATAGAAGCTGAACATTTAATAGTTCATTTCTAATATTTGTTTGATATTATTTACGCGTTCACTGCCACTACCCTCGCCTGATATCAGGACCATATATCTAATTAGATGACCCCTTTTTTGCTATCTTTTAACTATAGTAGTGAAGGTGTCGTCTAATAACATAGATAGTTTGGTCTTACAAAAGAAAGCAATCTACGAGTTATCTCGTAGTTATCAGCCATGTGTTAAAGGAACATTTTTGTAACAAAGAGTTAATGGCATGAGTTTAGTTGGTTAGTTTACTTACATTAACGTTCCGTTATTTTTAAAGCAACACTAGGACAATTTTGGGATGAACTTCGTAACTTTGAGCCTCAGTCAGATAAGGTGGACGATATCTGAGCTGGCAACGGGCACTCCAAGCAACCATTCCACACCATTTGGATGACATTTCTACCGCCGGATTTAGCGTGTACTAGACCCGCTTACACGGCGTTCCTTTGGTGCAATTAGGTCTCATGACAATATTACCAGACCATTGGAGTCCAAATGACTCCATTGTTATTTGTATTAGTCTTTTTTTCCAATATTTAATTTTTTTTTCGGATGCTGTTTTTTCAAGTTTTTAATACTTTATGAAGCCTTTTTTTATGTATTTAAATAATATTATACTAATACTGGATTTATAATTGAGTTTTTTTCATTGCAGCTGATGATTCTATAAAAAAGTAGCACGTTTTACAACCAGAAACTCACCTAAATGCTAAATTTGTCCAATACAAATAAGCTCTTTTTTTAGTCTTATTTGTCCAATAATAAGACTGATTTTTTAATGCATTGCAGTTTTGGAATTGCTTCCTTGTTATATAGAAAGTGTCTTTAATAAAGCTAAGTAATTTGTACAACGAAATATTAGGGTCGATGGAGTTAAATGACTCCAAATAACAGTGGAGTGTTCCATTGTTATTTGTATCAGTCTTTTTTTTTTTTTTTTCAAGAGACTTGAACTTCTGGTACAATACAAGTTTCTGTTAATGTATTAGTCAAGAAGTCCAATTCAAGACTAGACAAGAATTGGACTTCTTAATTTTGTGATGAATCTTCAAAGTTGGAGCCAAAGCGGTGAATCGCCACCTGAAGAGACATTCTGTGCATCAGAATGCACATTACATCTCACGCATACATATGATTTAAATCAGCAGAATAATCATACTCATCGAACTAAATGTAGGAAAAGCAATTGTGTTGTAAACTGTAACGTTGTGTTTGTTATGCATATATCTTACTGGTGTGATAAGAAAGACAACCATTCACAAAGTCACATTTTTTTCAGTATTTTACATAGATGTAAATATGAGAAATGTTGGCTCTGCCTGGTAGGTAACCAAACAGATTCATACAATTTTTACCTTATTGGAGATTTTGGCCAAATTTGGAGATATGTCCGAAAAAAATTGATGTTGCCGAGCGTCTAAATCCATTAATGACGGACCATTCTCCCTCCGTCATAAGGGAACTTGGCGATGGGTTTCGTGGAGTTCAGTATTAAGTTTTTTTATTATTATAATATTTGCTGGTCCTCATTGTAGAATAACGGTTTAATATTATGCGTCTATTGAGAAATAGAATTCAGTAACAAAAGTTGAGTGTTATTATAACTAAACTAAATACATGGTTATAGAGATAACATGGTTTCTGAAAATTGTAATAGCCATTCGACATTCGAAGAGTACGAGTTTATTGGTTCTAATATTTGTATTGTACAAATTCATCAGCTTTACTCAAGATACTTTTATATTACACAGACGCAATTCCAGAAGCTTATTGTGTAAAAAAAAATAGTAATATTATTTGTATTCGACTAAGTTCGAATTGAGATGAATCTCTGGTTGTAAAACGGACTATTTTTTAATCAGCTTCAAAAAAAAAGAAAGAAAAAACGTAGTTATGAATGCATTGGTAGTATAACATTATTTAAGTATGTAGAAAAAAAGGCTGCACAAACTCTTAAAAGATTGAAGAAAGAGCACCCGAAAAGAAACAAAAATTTCGGAAAAAAAAGGCCAATAAAACTAACATAGGAGTCAATTTGATTCCGTTGTTAGTTTTCTTCTTTATCTTTTGTAAATATAATTGGAATTTATTTTTGAAACACAATGGATTCTGGAAATCATGTCATTCTGAAAATATAAAAAAAGATATTAAATGTTAGAAAGATTTTAGTAAAACCTAAACTGTTTTAATGAGGATTTACTTCGTTTCGATATAACAGAATTAATTTAATGTTAAATAAATATTAAAATTTCTCAAACAAAATTGAAGATTACAATATTTTAAAATATTATTTTGAGAATATTTCTTCATTCTGTTTGTCTTATTCAAATGATAAGCAGTTTCGGAGACATAATTCCATAGATAATAACAAAAAAAACTTTTGAAAATGAATAACGCAGCTATAGACACGTGTTTATACTTAATCTTTTGTTAACATGCTTCTGAGAAAGCAACTTAAAGATTCTGAGGAGGTTATTCAAGGGCAAAATATGTGATAATCGGTGCTAATGAACAACGCTTGAGTCCTTTTGACTCTCGTCTACAGTTATATATTAATAATTAATAAATTTGTTTCAATTCTCTTTTATTTGACATATGAAATAATACATTTAATTATATTTAAATTTGATTTCTTCTTTAATTCTTCTTATTTTCAACGATGTAATTTTCCTATCGGTATTTTTATACAGTCATCCATGTACTAAAGTTTTAAAATTGAATTCGTATGTATATTCTTCAAGTCACTATTCCAATTTAATATTCATTTTGCCGCCGTCTTGGCGTAACGTGTCTTCCCCGTGATATGGGCATCCAGGGTACGAGTCACGCTTCGGGCATGGTTGTTATTATGTGTTCTATCTGTGAGAAGTGTGAATGTGCCCCCTGTTAAAAGAATTTGTGCAAGTGAATGTGAAGCATGAAGTAGCTAAGTCGTACTCTTAGCCTTAGTTGGCTCTTTGAAAAAAACAAGGGACGCTAATTTTGACTTAAATCGCTGACAGCTTTCTGTCAGCGGGCTTGTAAAGTGCCATAAGTAACAACAGCACATGATATATATAAGAAAATTTTCTACACCTGTCTGTAGCTATTTCAGAATATATATCTCTCTAAGTAATATACCAACAGACTCCGAAATCTTTTATATTCGTTTTAATATTTTCAGGAATTATTTATGATCTAGTTGATCAATTTGGAACAGTTTGATATTGAATTAATACTGCTGCTCTCTGTAGTGAATTTGACAACTTTTATTCATATTATTTTATATTTATAGCCTTACATAACGAATAATAATTTAAAAAAAACTAAAACTCAGAAAAAAGTTAAGTGAAGCGAATTTTATCTTTTATAATTCAAATTAAAATTTATTTTGAAACTGTATTTATTAAATTTATATCCACTCCAAGTTTATTGAAAGAAAGAAAAAAATCTCGTTGAAAGTTACAACACAAGTGAAAAAAGGTGATTTAGATTAAAGGCAAGAAAAAGAAATCTCCTTCTCACCTGTGTGTGAATCATTGGTCACCTCGAGAGATTGTAATCTAACAATAAAGTGAATCCTGTCTCCAGGGGATGTTTTGCAATTTCCTAAATCTACCAACCATACTTCAAATCTCGCACCAGAATGAAATGGGAAAATAAAGGAAACCTTAACAATTTATCTGATGAAATTACGATTTCTCTTTGTTGTTCTACCAGCATAAACTATTCTAGTTCAAACATTTTGTTTTCACGTTCCCACTTTCTTTAGAATTATATTCGAGGAAAACAGTTTTCTTTTTCTAGATTTATATGTTATATTTTCAGACGTCTTTCACAATAAACAACAAACATCTTGTGAAATATTAAATAAAATTAATCTTGGCTAAAAAAATACATTTATTGGAATGTTTTTTTTTTTTCCTACAGAAAAACCATTCCTTTAGAAACATTCCTTCGGAGTAATGAAAAACAATTCAAAAGTTCTTTTTGTATTTAAAATATTAATCAGGCTCTAATGTTAAGTTATCCATATTTGATATAAATTTAATTAAAAATATTCAAAACAATATTTTGTGTGAAACGAAGGTATCTGCATCCTAATTTAACTAGAATTTTAAAAAGTCAGCTTGTTTTTTTAACATTTTCCCCCCAATTAATAATTATTTTATTCTACTAATAAATTTTTCTATCTTATTATGCATTTTATTACTTCAATAGAATATTTGAATAATCCTGAATAAATTCATTTTAAAAAGCAGACAATAGAAAACACATTTTGTCTTTTATTATCTTTTGGAACTTTTTCTGAAAATACTTATATAATAAGTATTCCTTTTGTGTTCGTGACATAATTTTAAATTTAAAAGAAAATATTGTTTTGAAAGAAGGTTATTTTGAGATAGTTTTATCCTCAAAACGTGATTACAGAACCGAGGATATACGATTTATAACATATTTCATGTTAACTTTTATTTTTCTAAACGGAAAAAAAAAGTTTTGAAATAAATACTGACTAGATTTTCCTCAATTATTTTACAGAAATTATTTCATTAAAATACTTAATTAGAAATAAAATATTTTAGATTAAATATAGATTTCAATTAATTTCAATGCTATATTTTAATTAATAGCCAAGCCGGCTCAATGGCATAGGGGTAGCACATCTTTCCCTTGATCTACGAGTTCCGGGTTTGAGTCCTGTTTAGGACAAGGTTGCTCTCTATCCTGTATTCTATCTGAGAAGTACTTGAATGAGCCCATCCCTTCTAAAAAGGGGTTGTGAAAAAAGAGCATATGTATGTTATCTTCCCACATTACCAGACTTCTGCCTTCGGGTATTCAGGGATCTTTACCCTCAGAAGCTAATGTGCAAAAACTTCGTCGCTCGTGCCAAACATTTATTTTCGATTAAATATATATTTCAATATAATATCTCAATTAATAGCCAAGCCGGCGTCCTGACCTAGGGGTAACGTAATTTCCCTTGATCTGGGAGTCCCGGGCTTGAGTTCTATTTAGGACATGGTTGCTCTCTGCACTGTTCGATCAGTGAAGTACTTGAATGAGCCCCTCTCCCTTTAAAAAAAGGGGTTGTGCAAAACGAGCGTGTGCATGTCATCTTCATACATACCATCTTCATACACGATTTCTGCCTTTAAGTCTTCAGGGGTCTTTACCCTCAGAAGCAACTGCGCAAAAACTTAGACGCACATGCCAAGGAAATGCATTTTGAGAATATTCTAAAATAGTCGTTTATCCTTTTAGTTTTTTTTTTAAATTTCACGTGTTCAATTTTTTAAATGCTGGAAAGTAACGAAAACAATCTCTCGTTCTCTCATATATACATTGTAAATCAATGTAAACACTGGAATAGAATGTCGAACTAGGTAATGCTGTATCAATATGCGCACCAAGGAATTAAATCATTAAGGATCTGTTGTTGTGACTTATGGCTTTTGACAAGCCCACTGACAGATACTGTCGGCGACTTAAATCGAAATGAGGCGTCTCTTGTTTTTTCAATAAGACCAACTAGGGCCAAGAATACGACTTGGCTATTTCATGCTTCACTTTTACTTGCACAACATTTTTTACAGGGGAGGAGATTCACACTATTCACAGATAGTACTCAGAATTACAACCATGCCCAAACCTGCACTCGAACCAGGGACACCATGAGCACTAGGAAGACACGCTATTCCTAAGCCAGGACCCCAGCATTAAGGATCTTAAAAGGAGTTGCAACATTTTCTGTTGACATAATAACACAATAAAATTGTATAATATTGTTTTTATCCAAATTCAGCACCAAATTAGTAATATAGAGGTGGAAAGGCAATGTTAATATGAAATATAAAAATGCGATACAAAATAAAAAAATAAAAATAATGTAAATACAAAAGCAAGTGCGCAATATTTAACAATGAAAAATAAAAAGGAAAGTAAGGGAAAGAAATATCGAAAAAGGACTTAATGGATTCTCTCCATGGGTGGAAGACCGATACAGCTGAAATGTATCATGTAACGCGATTTTGAAGCGCGTTCGTGAATTTTTTTAGTCGAGGATTAAAAAATATTGGATGCAAAGCAGATATCGGCTGAGAAATAAATTATAAATTAAAAGTACAAAAACTTTAAATTTAAAAATGGTTGGAGTGATTATAATTGAAAAATAATCGTTTAACTTACAAAAATGCATGTAAAAATAATATATTTAAATAAAAGATGTCTGAAAAGAATATTTTTAATTCAAATGTCACAGTTAAAATGTATTCGAAATTCATTTCGAAAATTGCTGACTAGGATAATCCTGCTTGCAGTTTAAAAACAATCGTGTAATACTTTTTTTGAAACTTAAAGTTTTATTTATATTTTAAAGTCACTGATGATTTTTTTCAAGGATTAAAGATTTTGATAGTGTAGTATAGTTATCTATTAATTGTTTGATTCAATTATTAATTGAATTTGTTTAATTATGCATTTTATTTACTCTTAAGGGCTGATTTAAATGTTTTTTTTTTTGTGAATTTTGTAGGATATTGAGTACTAAAATTTGTATTTTATTAGCGTTTGTTTTTTATTCCCCATTATTAATGTATTTTAAGGACTTTTCTCTGTGGATTTCACTTTATTTGTTATTTATGTTAGGTCTTTATTATTTTTTTCACTCAGTTTTCTTTAACTTGCATATTACATTATTATTTGCTCTTATTTTCAATTTCTCTCTCTCTCTGTATATATATATATATAATATAATTTTTTAATAAAATTTTCCTTATAAGCTTTCTGTTGAGATTGAGTTTATATTTTTTTCCTTAAATTGTTTTCTAAATTATTTTAAAGATACAATAACATTTCAAATTAAATTAACATAA
>JAPMOQ010042969.1:3290684-3310423 GCA_026543055.1 Argiope trifasciata
TAAATTATTTTAAAGATACAATAACATTTCAAATTAAATTAACATAAATCTAACAAATTAAACCATAATCTAAATTTATAATAAAATCTAACGATAAAATTTCAAGGATAAGCGATGCATAAAATTACCATACCATTTATAGGCATCAGCATGCAACACATATTTATGGCATTCTATTTTGTTAAATTACAAACCAATTCAATATTTCAATACTATATGTGATGATTTTACGTTCACATCGATATCTTAACTGCGAAGGTAAGCTGAATTGTTATACTTTCTTAAGCATTCATTTCTTTTCAAATTTTGCGTTCCTTTGTCTATTAGAAGGAATTTTTCAATTTCATAAAATGAGAAAATTATGGCAGGGATGTTTTGATCTATCCCACTTCAAAACTAATTCCATATATTGAATGAGTGCCTAATTGTTTTAGAGAGCTATCTGTCTTATATCATTCGTTTGAAGTCATGCAATAAGCTATGAGCAACCTAGTCCTATATTTTCGAGTGCATATTTTATTAAGATTACAATAAATCATTTATTATACTTCAGAGCAAAAACTGAATTGTATGAACTGAATATAAATGGCTAGACAGATTTATAATCTGTGTAAGATGACTGTGAGATCTAATGGCAAACAATGGAGAACCAAATTTTTATATCACATATCAAAACTCTTTGTTACAGAAATAGATGAAAGATTAAGTGCAGTAATATTGGAATAAAATGATTCTTAATATCGTTATAAAATCTCATATGCAAAATCTGTCATACAGGTTTTTATTAACTCCTTTTTAAAACGTTTGTTTCATATTCCTAAGTTTTCGCAATGAATTGAAAATTTAAATTTCGAATTATTTGATTTACTTAAGCAAACCCGGGGAGATTATCATAACAGCATATCTAGCCGAGACTATTATAACAGCACGTATATGACGAGATTATTATAACAGCATACTTTGCATTTGTCTTCAACCAAATAGCAAACAAGTACGTCGCTATAAATTATATGCATCAATACTTTATATAATGGAGGAAAACAAACCCCAAACTCTAGGCAAACAAAAAACTTTCTCACACTATTTTGCCGACTATTCTTTCGCGAAAAAAGTTTCAAATGGTGAAAAAAATATCCCCACCGAAAACTGCTTCCGAAAACAATACCTACTTTATATTTATAGCCGCTCTTGAATTCTCTCCGCCGTACAATAAACATTAGAGACACGTGGAATCAAACACATGGTAAGAGGATCTGGTGACAGTTCTCCAAATTTCGGTCTTCCATTTCCGCTTGAACTTTATCCGGACTGCTCATTCCGGGCGGGTGGCTGAATCCGGGAGTGCTTCCCGTGATGAATAGCCGGCCATAGTAAGCAAAGTGATCCGGGAAGCTTAAAATGTGTCTCTAAATGCTAACGATATGCTTAGCGTGGGTGATGGATCGGTTCAATGTTTGCGTTCCGCTGCTTTCTGGAAAGGTGCCATTTCGGTCGAATATCTTATTGCCCCGTTGCCCCTCTCTAATCATTTCGCTCTCTTGCAAGATCGACTAGCACAATGCAAATATCGATGGGTTTTTCCTTTCTTTTTTTTTTCTTTCTGTTTTCAGTTTTTTTTCGAGGAAGGAATACTTATTGAAAGTGACGAGGCCCTCGGAAGATTCATTGCTGGTACTTGAACAAAGTTTTATTAGGGTGTTATATCGAGTGACGATCTTTTTTGTCAATTTGGTTCTGAGCTTTTATATTGTAACTTCCCGATTTATTTAGAAAGTAGGCTTATTTTGCATTTTAATAACTTTTGTAACAATATTAGAGCAATCGATATTGTTTTTGTGGAATTTAGGGGTATTAGACAAGATGGATTTAATATAACATCTACGTTATAGGTAGAAAGAGAGAATGGAGTCCCTATTTTGGAATTTCAGGATCCTAAATTAAATTTCTGATTTCATTAAAAATTCATCGTGTAGAGATTCCTAATTAAAGCATATTCCTATGTGCCTAAATTGGCATGGAAGATTTAAGAGTTTACTTTCCAGTTCTAGTTGGAATGACTCCATTTCGGCCGAATATCTCATTGCCCCGCTGTTCGTCTCTAATCATTTCGCTTTCTTGCAAGATCGACTAGCACAATGCAAATATCGATGGATTTTCCCCTTCTTTTTTTTCCCCTTTCTGTTTTCAATTTTTTTTTTCGAGGAAGGAATACTTATTGAAAGTGACGAGGCCCTCGGAAGATTCATTGCTGGTACTTGAACAGAGTTTTATTAGGGTGTTATATCGAGTGACGATCTTTTTCGTCAATTTGGTTCTGAGATTTTATATTGTAACTTCTTCATATTTTTAGAGAATAAGCTCATTTTGCATTTTACTAACTTTTAAAACAGTATTAGAATAATTGATTGTGTTTTTGTGGAATTTAGCGTTATTAGACTAGATGGATTTTTTAAAACATCTTCTCTATGGGCGGAAAGGGCGCATGGAGTCTTTTTTTTTGAGAATTTTAGGATCATAAATTAAATTTCTGATTTCATTAAAAATTCACCATGTAGAAGTTCCCTACTAAAGCATATTCCTATATGCTTAAATAGGCTGATTGATCATTTAAATGTTTGTTTTCCAATGCTGGTTGGAATTGCCCCATTTCAGCCGAATGTCTATTACTCTGTTGCTCTTTTCTAATCATTTCGCTCTCTTGTAAGATCGATTAGCACAATGCAAATATCGATGGGTTTTTCCTTTCGGTTTTCAGTTTTTTTTTTCGAGGAAGGAATACTTATTGAAAATGACGAGATCCTTGGAAGATTCATTGCTGGTACTTGGACAAAATTTTATTATAGGGAGTGATGATTGTTTTTGTCGGTTCTTTCATATTATATAGGAAACTTCTTAAATTATATTTTTTTTCAGAACATGGGCTCGTTTTGCATTTAAGTAAGATTGTGAAACATAGTTAGAATAATCGAATGCAATATTAATTCTTCAAAGTAAGAGTTTAGCCACATTTGTCAAAATGTATTTTTTGAAATCTCTTGGAGGCCTGGATAGAATAGGAACATGGTAATCCTTATTTGAGAATTTGAAGATCATGAATTCGATTTGTGATTCCATTAAAATTTACCTTGTAAAGGTATCTAACAAAGCATATTACTTCATAAGCATATTTCTATATATTGATGGATCAGTACAAAGTTTTCCTATCTCTGTTTTCTGGAAAGGTGCCATTTCGGTCGAATATCTTATTGCCCTTCTCTAATCATTTCGCCCTCTCACAAGATCAACGTGCATGATGCAAATACCGATAGGGTTTTTTCCTTTCTTTTTTTTCGAGGAAGGTATATTTTAGAAGGTGACTCGGGCTTCTGAAGATCTGTTGCTGGTACTAGAACTTTATTATGGTGTTATATGGAGTAAAGATCCATTTTTGTCATTTTAGTTCTGAACTTTTGCATTGCGTTGGGTACTGTTTAAGTTTTATTTTTCAGAAAAATGACATTTTCTTCATAGCACTAAATGCTTGAAATAATATTAGAACTTTTGAATGCTTCACTATTGATATTTTTTCAATGTAGAATTTCTGTGGTATTACAAGAAGTGGATTTTTTAAAACTTTGTCATTAATAAATGAATAAAACCATAGTATATTAATGGTTAATTCCACTGTTGGGAATTTGACGATCATAAAATTATTCCATTCTATTAAATTTTCTCCTTGTATGAGTTGCATATCTCTTATATTGGATGCGATAAGCATCATCATATTAGCGAATCTGTTTAAGAGAGTGGAACTGATTCATCATTAGTGAAATTGGTTTGAAATAACCTTTGATGAACTTTAAAAAGAAGCGTTATTTTAATAACTCAGTTGTTTATTTTATGTAGAAGAGAATTTATTTCCTGAGCTAAAA
Organism: Argiope trifasciata; assembly: GCA_026543055.1. Classification (NCBI taxonomy): domain Eukaryota; kingdom Metazoa; phylum Arthropoda; class Arachnida; order Araneae; family Araneidae; genus Argiope; species Argiope trifasciata. The sequence continues at coordinate 3,294,596 of JAPMOQ010042969.1, forward strand.
ATCATAATATTTTAAGAAAATTTTGTAATGCAAATTTTAGATACCATATATATATATATATATATATATATATAATTTTATTGTATTTCTAATTTAATTTTTAATATATTCAAAATTGTATTTTAATAATCTTGTGCCTATATTAAAAGAGTAATATCAAGGAAATAGTTTTATTTACTTGGATTGAACTTTTAACGAAATCATGGTCATATAAATTAAAGTAGAGCCTTAGATTTATGAACACAATTAATCCTAAACTGTAAACAAGTTGTGTAGGATAAGAATTCTCATGATACATTCCTTATATACATATTTTCTAATTTAAAAGTAATAAAAAAATCCAAAAAATGTAACTGTATAAAAACCTTTTTTTGGAAAAAAAAATCATTTAAATATTATTAAATTTTTGAACTCAACTGCTTAAATAAATAAATTCAGAACACTTTTTACGTGTAATTACGTATAAATGAGATTGGCATTCAAAAATGGAAAAAATATTTTGGTAAATTTAATATTCAGCAAAACCTTCAAATAATCTCATGATAATACGTTTTTATTTAAATCGTGAATTAATTACCTTATATCTTAGGTACATAAAGCTTCCAAAATCAAGTTCGAATTTAGATAAAATAAGTTGCATGTGTTATAGATTAAATTCTAGATATATAAATGAAGAATAAAAAGATGCACTAAGGCTTCTAAACTGCATCGTATAAAAAACACTTTTGGTAACAGCCCGTAGCCAAACATTTGATCCACTTATTGGTAAATGACTACCGGAAATTAGAGCAACCTCAAGGTCCAGGATGGTCTTACGCATCAAATGCGATACTGACCTTTTGTCCCGCGTTCTTGAGTGCAGCCTAAGGACAATGAAGAGTAATTGTGTCTCGTTATTTTAGTTCCGGATCCTGCAGACCAGCAGGTGGCGGGAAATGTCCTCTGCCATAACTTTTAGCTGTATCAGCAACTATTCCTTGAAAAGAAGGTCTTGTTCTTAGTTACTATTATTGTTACTTTATTGCTGAGAGAAAGTAAATTGGCGTCTACCACTTAAAGGATATTTTGTACTTGCTGCAGACTTAGATACCTGAATTAATAAAATTAAGCCATAATAGATTTAATATGCTTTATGATTGGCTCAACTTGATAAAAAGTATTTCAGAAGCAACAAACCGCCACTTTTGCGTAATCAGTCACATGATAGCTTTTTGAAATACCAGAGATAAAAATCGGAAGTGTAATATTCTTTTTTTTTTTCTTCTCAAGCAATTTTAAAATAAAGCATGATTCCTTTTTGAAGCTCATTGTTCTATGACGAAAAACAGAGTAGCTTCAAGATCCAGGTTATTTTAACGCATCAAATGCGATACTGACTTTGCTTTCACTCATAATCTGTAAATATGGTTTTGATAAAAGTATAAGCAAGAAAGCAAGAAATAATATGATTAAATCATTAGTTGATATAAATTATTTATAATTCAAATTGGGATACATTGATACAAATAATGAAGAAATTATTATACAAATTATTTTGATACAAATGATACAAATTATGATAACATTATTACACAAATTAACATAATTATATAAATGATACAAATTATTATATAAATGCTACAAATTATGGTCAAATTATTATAAAGATGATATAACTCATGATCAAATTATTTAACTGATGATACAAATTATTTTGAGAAAAGAGATAGAAATTATGATAAATTCATTATACATATTATTTGCAATTTATCATAAAATTATTATAAAAGTTATTTTGATGCAAATGGTACAAATTATCATAAAATTGTTATATAAGTGATTTTGATTTAAATATTACAAATTATTTTAGGGAAAATTTCTGATTATTTGTTGCGGGAATGATACCATTTATCAAAAAAGAAACTTGACTAGTTGCAAACTATCTGTCTGGGTTTATGCATTTCTCGTACCTCTGTATTTTTACAAACTAACGAAATTTAAAAGTGTCTGATAAATTGATTATACAAACTGATAGAGCTGCAGATGTTTTGAAGCAAAAATATTGTATTAATTTTTAAGCAAAATCACTATTAATAAAAAGAAATAAAAACAATCTTATATCATTATTATATCTGTAAATATAACAGATTTTAAAGTCTTACACCAAACAAAGAAAAGCTTCAACATCATCTATATGGATTTGATGAATCTGCAGCCGCATTCTGTATATTTTTATAGTTCCGAGATTTAAATTGTATTAGTCTATCATTACTTTTTCACATTGTTAATAGATGGCCATTCATAATCCTTGACTTCACTGCATAATCAAATTTTGTGTGGAGTTACATATAGTTTAGTAATATTAACGCAGTCTAGTAGTTAAAAATGAAAAATCATTGTGGTGCATAAAGATGAATGTCTTTTTCAATCATTCAGAACTTTAAAAAAAACATTCATGTCTATCAGTAACAAAGAGGAGCTCGTGTGTGTGCATCTATTTATGTGTTCGCGGTCTTCAGGTAAACATTTTGAATTGGATCTATAATTCCAAGTAACCATATGTGTTTTGGAGAGTGAGAACGTATATCATGTCGTAATATCTTTCAATTATAATATATTTTAATTAATTAAATAGTAAACTGTATCTTAAAATTTCTCCACAATTACTCACACAATTATCATTGTAAAATATGGCTTTATATCCTTTGGGAAATTAAAATAAGTGTCATTTTTATTACACCAATTTGATCCTTATGCAATTTCTTTGCAAAGTTTTGTCAATTTCTTATGCTTACTTTTAAATAGTGGTTTTCATAGTTGATATAAAATTCAAACTATTTTCATTGTTTCATTAAATATTTAACCACGACATTTTTTTCCATTATTGAAATTGGCGAAAAAAGAGAATTGTTTAATATTAGTTTAGTTTGCATAAAAAGTGAGAGAATGAATTTTTACAGTAATTGAAAGTTAAATTTTTGATAAATCATATAATTACATCTTAAATGGTACTTTGATGTACTTAGACTTTACTTCAGGATTATAATTTACATTAAAAATGAACATAGCGTGTTAATAGATTAAAATAACTCGGTTTTAATGTCTGTCAAATGAGCTGTAAAATTGTTTCTAGAAAAATCATGGTTATTAAATTATACAAGAGAGATTTAAGGGAACTTAAATGCAGTCGCAATTATTACGACTTCAATTTATAAAGTTAGTTATGAAAATTGTTAAATTCAACTAAAATAATTTTTAATATATCAATTAAAATAAAATAAATTTTGGTGTACTAATTTTTATAACTTTTTATCTGTCAATTAATTTCACATAACATTTAAAAATTATAATATCTGGAATATTTTTTCAAAAAGTTATATTTTTTTTCAATAATAGTAATCAATAATAATGTTAGCTAATACATTTGACTAACTCTAAACTGATTACAATTTTTTTAACATATGAAGAATAAATCTGCTATTTTGAGATTCAACATAAAATACCATCTAGCTAATAATAATTACAATAAGCAATTTGTTCTTTATGCAAACATAAATAAGTTGTTTTATTACAAGACTATTTTTTATATAGAGAACAAATTAGTCTGACTTAACAAACGATTAGCTAATGATTAAGCAATGGTGAGAAAGTAATTACGGCCCGTTTAAGATCAACAGACAATGTGTTAATTCATTACATTTTAATTCATCATTCTTTAATTATTAGATCTGTATGAGTATTTTTTTGCAATTTATTGTTTCACACCTACATAATTATGTTTCTTTTTGCAGGTAAGAAGGCTGTCTTTTTATCACTTCTGGGACATTATCAAAATAAGGGCGAGACATTTGATTTGCCAAAGAAAATGTAATATAAATTCGTTTATTTTTCATTATATCATAAATAATATAAAAAATTATTTATATTATTTATTATACATTACTAAATTAACATTTCTTTTTATAAATTTTTTTATTAAAATTACAATGTATAAAATTTAAGTATTTGAATTTAATTATTATTTACAATTAATTGCTATTTAAATTGCAAATCTTGCCAGAATTACCATCAACTATAAATAATATTTTTGCATACTTAATTCAACCTGTATCTATGGGCGTTTGTATTGCAATTATGAGCCGGTATGTTTGAATATACATTATTATTGTTCGAACAAGATTTAATTATTTTCTTTCAAGAAATTGCAGAAACTGTAATTAAAGCAATTGTAAATATAAAGACATTCTATGAATTATTTAAACAGCTCAGTTCAAAAGAATGAAGAAATGCAAATGAAACTTGGTTACAAAACTTTAATAATCATTGAAAGTAGTCTTTTACTTCATTAAGTTTAAACATACATATTAATTGTCAATTTAATAAAGTTTTCTGAAATAGTTTTATTAAAAATTATTTTTCTTTAATTTGAAGAAATTAATATAGCTTCACAGTTTACTTGTTGTTAAAAAATCATTGAAGAAATATATTACAATGTGATAACGATTTAAAAATTTCACTTGTCTATTAAGTTTGAAAATTTTTTAAATTAAATGTTATCGTTTTTTTTTTTTTTTTGCTATCGGGGGAAGCTTTTATGATAGTGGAAACGGCAAAGATATTTTCGGCTGAGTCCTAAGCACCATCACCAGCCAAGGTTTAACTTATCCCGTGGCAAATATGTCTTGACATCAAGGGGGGAGGGGAAGGGTTACAGACTTTTACCATTTCTATACCCACCATGTTGGAGAGAACCAACCACCATACTGGAAGCCACTTATTCTCATGTTTGAGGTATTCCCAGGTGGGAGTTTATGAATGATGCATGAATATTTCTTTCCCCTATTTCCAAAAGCGGTCTGAAAACTGCATTTCTGCAAACTTGGCGAAGGTCATTGGAAATGCAGTTTAAAATGGGAATAAAAAGAAATACAGATTGTATTTTATTTCTTTAATTGCTTCAATTGGATTCGATAATCACTCTCTGTCTTCTCTCTGCGACAAGATTAGATATACTATTAGGAGTAAATTTTATTTTCAGTTTCAAAGATTATTCTAATATCTAGCGTTCATTTTAACAAGCATTTTTATGGAAATTGTTGAGCATAAATATAGTAAGCCTAAAATTAATGACGAAATTGTATATTTTGATGGAGAATTACGAGAATTTCTTTTTTCCTCTTTTAATTTCCATTTCCAATAATTTTCAATTTTTTTTTAAATTTATTCTTTTCAAGGTAGATGACGAAATTATTTGAAAGGCTTCAAAACCTTCGACAATTATAAAACTATACAACCCCCCTTAATGTAGAAATTAGAATAAAAAATAAGCAAATCAGGACTTATGAAATTATGCATAAAATTATGCATTTCGTGTCATAATTGTATATTACGTATTACTAAAAGCAATATAAGAGAAGAAGCGACTCTCATTTCTTAAAAGAACAGATTAGAAGAAATTAAAATTTAATTATAAAAAACCTTAAGTGATTTTCCTCCGGTTAACTCTGATTAAATACGTACTACATTTGATTACCAAGCATGAGCAGAGATCCGGTATCCTTTCATAGGGGTAGCGTATCTCACCGTGATCTGGGCTTCTCGGGTTCGAGTCCCGATTCGGGCATGGTTGTTATTCTGTGTTATATCTGTGAGTAGTGTGAATGTGTCCTCCCCTATAAAAAGGGGTTGTGCAAGTAAAAGAGAATAATGAAGTAGCTAAGTCTTATTCTTGGCAATAGTTGGCGCTACTGAAAAACAAGGGAGGCTAAATTATGTTTAAATCGATGACTATCGGTCGGCTAACTTGCAAAAGTGTCATTAGTAAGAACAACAAACAAAGTGAGAAAAGATGTAAAGAATAAAATGAACAGTTTGTCATCATTAATTTAGACATACAGTATTTAGTAATAATATCAGTTAATTTTTCATTATCGTTTCGAGCGTGTTGAACTTTTTCATTAAAATGTTAATTGCTTATGGAAATTAACTCTAGAATAGTTTCAGATGAAGTATAATCGCATGAATCGTCTTTGCAATTCGCATAAAATGGTTAACACTCGAATCTTTTTATAACTGCAAGTGGATTAATATCCGTGACCATATATACTTACTCTCGAAAGCAGCATGGAAAAAGTATTTTGTCCAATCAAATTTTAACTTGTGGATGTATTTTTATTTAACATTAGTGCATTGAATTTAGTGCTGGAGAAAATGAAACCAACTTGAAATTGGTCTTCCCACACGATTTTAAAAATAGAGAAATCTCAATGTATTCAAGATATTGTCACTTCCAATTTCATTTAATGATATTATTTATCTTAAAATACTTTTGGAAGAACACCCATTTTCAAATAATATTCCTTGATTAACTCACAAATTATGTTTTTAACATTTGCAATAATGACATTTAAAAAAAATGAAGTATTAGAGCTAACCATTTAATTTTGACCACATACTTGTAACTATTCTGCATAAAATCACAATGTATTTTAATATTAATCAATTCGTGATTTATCAAATAAATCTAAATACTTTTTTAAGGATGTTGATTGCTAATTTTATGAAACACCATAAATCTGGATCATAAGAATTCAGAAAAATCTAGAGAGCAATTTCTTCATTTTCCTTTCTAAGAAAGCAATAATTTGAGTCGTATTATTTGCTATATATACTAAGGTATCTGACTACGTTTGAAGGAAAATGTTTGAAAAAATGGATTTTTAAAACCTATTTAAAACTATTTTTTTAGATGTATTTTCAATTATAATATAAAATACTATGAATACACAAACATACTTGAAAATGTAATATTTTTAAGAAATAGGAAAATGTGTAGTAAATTTTAATGAAATTTAATCAAAACGGTTAACACTCTACACAAAACTGTAATGCAACAATCTTATTTTTCTTTGTAAGCAAATTATAGAATATGAAGATAAATGAAATGAATCAAAACCTAAGAAAAAAGTTGAGATGCAAAGAAGTTATGGGTAAAAATTTATGCATATATGCATTTTTTTTTGTCCTAAATTCACAATTTAATTTTACTAAAAGCAACAATAAATGATAGAGTATTTGATCAACAATTAAACTTTTGGTTCATTTCATTCCCCATATTATTTAAAGCACGCGCTGAAACTTTTATGTAAATACATGTATTATTTTTTGCGATATCATGTTAAGGGTGGAAAATTTCTTTGAAGATAAGTTTGGAGAAAACTGAAATTAAAGACAAAACTTGGCTGAAAAATGTGTGACCATGAATGATGGGTCATCTCTTTCTTTTCCTAGAGAAACAATTATTTTGGAAAGAGGAAAGTCTGAGCTATAAGAACTAACAATAAAAAAAATTTCACCAATGTGGTTGAAAATCAGTGTTTTTAAAGTAGTCGGATACCTTAAGTTATTTGCGCTATCTATAAAGAAACTTTTTTTCTTCATTTACTCAGTTTTCACATATGGCCCACAAAACCCAATAAGACTTAATTACCTTTCCCTCATTAGCAAAAGCACTTCTCACAGCACCACTTAACCCAGATGAATATCACCGTCTAGAAAACTGTGGCCCAATAGTTACCAAGTATTCTGCGTTCTAGGGTATTGAGTCGTGGAAACTTTCACCAATGTTTCAAAGCAATGCGGCTCAAATAGCAAGTTCACGAGTGTTTGGAAATTGGAATCGCTGAGTTAACATGTCTCTTCTCTTGACCAGAAGCCCCTTTCCAATTTCACACCTCGATCTTCATTCAAAGCCCGGCAATAGGGCTTCCTATTCAGGTGGGTCACTTTCCTAATTAAGGCTTAAGGCACCCATTTTATCCTTACAAAGCTCGGAACGTGTCCCATTCGCAAAGAGAGCTTATAGAGCTAGATGCGGGCTAGGAGAGGATACATTGTTTAATTGGGAGAATGGCGGGTAGAGCGGTGCTGTGTACATAAAGCGAAGAAATGAAATCTATGCAACCTGAGTGGATTCTTTTAGCTCAGTTGGAAGCGGAATATTTATTCTTAGGGATATCTGTGAGAGAAGTGTCTTATTTTTCTATGTGAGGAATTCAATTCAATTCAATTTAATTTTAATAATAATCAATATATATCTATATTTCTAATAAATTGATAGAGTGATAAATGATTGGGAGAATGGCGGGTAGAGTGGTACTGTGTACATAAAGAGAAGAAATGAAATCTATTTCCTCTGAGTGGATACTTTTAGCTCAGGTTGGATGTGGAATATTTATTCTTGGGAATATCCGTGAGAGAAGTGTCTTATTTTTCTACGGGAAGCATTCAATTTAATTACTGTAATAATCAATTTATGTCTATATTTCTAATGAAGCTCAATGTGTGTGTGTTGGCGCTCTAAAAAGCTAAACCATTCCACCTAGAGTTACCAAATTTTTCATGTACATCCCTTGGACTCCCAAAATGTGCACCTCTGACCGATTTTTTCAAATTTTTAATTAGAATTCAAATTAATTAAAAAGTAAACGCAATTTCGGTGTTTTTCCGCTATAACTTGAGAAATTATTATTGAACAAACGTAATTTTTACATCAAATTAAATATTAAGAAATTAGCTTTCTAATAGTATCAGTGTTTTAACATATAAGCTTCTATTTTTAACGAAGTTTTAAAGAAATATTTTAACCATATTTTTCAATAATATATTTTGAACAAAACAATAAAATTTAATCTGCACGAGCGCGTCAAAGGAAAAAAAATTAGCTTTAATCAACGCGTTGTCATCATGTCGTCAGAAATTCAAATAAAAATATTAACTATTAATGTAAATTAAATCTAAAGAAATGTAACTTTCAGCACATGACTGAATAAAATAAAAAAATAATTCTATAACTACTGATTTCAAATCAGAGAGATATATAGCACAATGAACAAATAATCATAAGACTTCTATAATAATACTAAGACTTCTATAATAATTACGTGACTATGGAAGTTTGAAGTTTAAATATATTTGGTTGATAAAGTATAATGAAAACAAATTACGTAAATATTGAATTAAAAATTTTGGGACTCATTAATAACTTTGGGAACATAAAACAGATTAGATTCCTTCAAACTGATACAGTTGCGTCACAACGAAATGAAAATTCCTTTCAAAAGATTCATATCTAAAATTTTCGAACTTGAAACTATAAATATTTCAATGTGAAAGTATCTTTTGAAACCCTTGTTATTGGTGTATTGGAAAACAAATTGGTTGTAATTGTTTTTACTGTATAGCCTTTAATTTAGAACTGAGTTTAGTTTTATTAACATCCTGTTTTAAAGCAACCCAACTATTTTTGGAATTGTTAGACAATGATCCGAACTTTTGAGTCAGTCTTTGGGTTTTTCCACTTCCAATCCATGATCTCATGTAAACAAAACTGAAAGATTCGAATCCGACTTTTCAAAGTTTAGTGGTTTGTTGTTGGCGGCACTTATTATGCAGATAACACATACTTAACTAGTATAAATACGCGTGGAATTAAAATCTGTGGGGGTTTTGATGTTAGAATGAGGCTCGGATGATATAAGACCATGCGGTTAGCTTGCCTTTTAGGAATTTTTAAGATGAATCGCTGCGTTTTTAAATTGAATGGTCGAATTCGAATCTGTTAAAGTTTATTCACATTATGTGGTAATATTAATTTATTTTGATCTTTATTTTGAGATTTAACGTATTATTTCTTTTCTTTTTGCTCTAAGAATGAGCCTGTTGACTTTTACTTAAATAAATATGAACTTTTATGAAAACTACTTTTATCATTCTTCCTCGACAATAAATTCCACTGCACAACTTTGCTAATTTCGGATTAATTTATCCGGAAATCTAACAGGAATAACTTGATTTTATTTTGGGGTCAGATGGCGAGGGTGATGCCTGAGCTTCACACCCTCTCCAAACTTCTACATCACGTCAACCGGATGATGTTTGGCTCAGACGGATTTAACTGGCACCAGAACAGTTTACACGAAGGTTCTTTGGTTGAATAGGATATCAAATCTGAATTTTCTCCAGTTCCAAAGTTGAGACTTTACCACCAGGCCATGACCCTTTTAAGAACTAATTACTATAAATATTACATGTATTGGAAGTGTTTTTCCTTATTCATAATCCATTGGCACCATTTTTGTATAATGTATATTAGTCAATATTGAAATATAAACTAAAATATATTAATATAGTGTATTATCATTCAAAATATACTTTAATATCAAATTTGGAAATCCCAAAACATGAACGTTAGTGACTGAAATTCGATTTATAACTTTACGAAATAACTCAAAATAAATAGAATAAAATAAAATAGCTTTTAATTTTTTCGAAATAGCTAAACTACTGAAAAAAACCGGCAAATATTCATAAATTACATTGCTTATTGTAGCTGTTAGTGTTTGTTTAGGCTAAAACAATTTCATTCTTCAACAGCGTATAATAAAAGACGATATGAATTTATTAAACGTTTGTAAATGAGAATTCTTATCCAGCCTTTTTGCAGCCATAGTTTTTAACTTTTCAAAATCTTCGATTCTTCCAAACTGTTAAAGAATAATCTTTTCAATAAAATTACTAATTTTAATATTTATACTTACAATATTATCTGAAGACTGAGATTATTATATAAATATGGTAATTTTCAATGTCCGTTTGTATACGTTTCAGGATTTTTGCAGTCTGGTAACTTATTTATATTGTTTTATTGTGTAATTATATTTTATTAGTAAACTATATTTGAATTTTCATTATCTATATAAATAGAAAGGAATGTTTCTCAGTATGTCTCTTATACTTTCCAAAACCGTTCATCCGATTGCGATGAAACTTGGTCAGCTTATTGCTTACATATGCGAAATGGTTATAGGCATAGTATAATTATCTATACTTATAATAAAGCTCAATGTGTGTGTGTGTGTGTGTGTGTGTGTGTGTGTTGGCGCTCTACAGGCTAGACCGTTAGACCTACAGCTACCAAATTTGGTACATGTATACCTTGGAGATTGGGAATGTGCACCTTGGAGCCCTTTTTTCGAATTTTTAATTAGAATTTGAATGAATTAAAATTTAAGCGAAATTTTGACGTTTTTTTGGTATAACTTCCGAAAATATTATTGCACAAACATGATTTTTATATCAATTTAATGATAAAAAAATTAGCTTTCTAACGGTATCAGTTTTTTAATTTATAACGTACGCGTCTATTTTTAACGAATTTTTAAAGAAATATTTTAACCATGTTTTTATCACGAGATTGGATAAAATAAAAGAATGCCGGAAGTACGAATTAAAAAAAACTATCATCGTAAATTAAATTTGAAGAAATGCAACTTTTAGCGCGTGACTGGATAAAATAAAAAAAATATGACATTTTCTTTAAAAATAAATGCAAAGCAAAGGTTTCTACAATCGTTTGCAATATCTATATCATTAACTCAATAAATCTTCTTTATTTACAGTAAACCTGATTGAATTAAACAGGATATGCATTGAAATCCCGTCTTAATGACACATTTATGTTATCGTTTGCAATATCTGTATCATTAGTTCAATACTTTTTTCCCTTTCTCGCTTTCTTTAAAAAAACATATTTAATATTTTGGCAACATCATCAAAAAAACATTTTTAATATTTTGAAAGCATAACCGATAGTTAAAACTGACTGATTTATAAAATTAAAGAATATTATTAGGAAAAGGTGTACTTTTAGAACTTTCCGTCCATTATCTTAAAGAAAATATTAATTTCAAATCAATCAATACACGGAATTACTTCAAGACTAATGAATATGTGATTTAATTGAAAATTTTAGAACGCTTTACTCATGGCGAACCAGCTGGTCGCCAAAGGCGGCTAGTCAGAAATAAAAAAAAATTCGCATATCAACCGCATCTATTTAATAAGGATAAATCTCGAAATAACTCTCATAGGAGACACAATAGATCCAGTACAAACGCTAAACCCAAGATAAAGGTTAATATTGTATAGCCATTAAACACAAATGTCATGCAAGGCATTCTAAGGGTTTATATCAGATTATTCGAGAAAATTTTTGGGAGACCAATCCTGGTTGCTTTAAATTTTAATTAAACGTTAGCATTTTTAATAGTAACTTCCAAAAATATTATAGCACAATTTTGCGCTAACTTAATTTTTTAAAAATATATATTTTGAACTATTTTAATCACACCTAAAACTAAATGTGAGAATTCTGAGTGAATATGAAACGAATCACGAGATGCAATAAATAGTTTCTTTCATTATCTTTCTGAAAGAACTCCAAGTTTTACAATTCCAAAATAATACACAAATCTAATATATAAAAAGGAATATTTGTTCGTTCGTATTTTATATACTGTCGTACCGCTCATCCTACTTCCGTACAACATTGCCAAATTATTGATTGATTGCACTCAATATTTTCTTTCGGTGGTAGCTAGTGTACGAGAAATTTCTGACCAGAAAAGAATCACTTACTTTTGACATTATGCATTTTTATATTGTTATTAGACATACATGTCTAATGTGTACTTGAGCCAGCAAATAAATAAATTAAAATCTGTACCAAGAGTACATCCCTATTTTGCTTGTACCACTTTCCTCCGTTACGTAGGAGGCCTTCGATTTGCCGTCGAGTGCGTTTTGTTCCTGAAATCCGTTACAGTTGGACAAATGCCTTTGAGACAGATCCCAAGACTATTGGAGAATTCTGGACAAAGGAAAGTTTAAGACCGTCCTAAATTTAATTAGAGATGAGCCTCCGTATCTGGAAAATCCATTCTTGAAAGTTAGTTTGAGATCTTGAAAGGAAACTTCCGAAAGGATTACAATTCGCGAAGAGGCACTTTCCAATTCCGAGAACTACTTATACTATAAATTACAAATTAGTATTGATATCGTTCGGAAATGCTGAGGTATTTACTGCTGCACTTATAATGACTTGCCAGAGCGAAATTCTTAGGATAACAACCAGTGTTTTAATGTAAGCAATAGATAAGACTATTGAAGGTATCTATTTTGAAGGTACTTCGAATTTAGATTTGGACCGCTGGAAATTGTAGGTCGAAGCGAAATTATTCGAAATAATTAAAATTTTAAAATTTCTTGATTTATAGAATCGAGAATTACATAGATAGTTTGTATTAACAGAATTTATCTCACTTGGTACATTTATAGAATAATTTAAGTACTTACACAGCAACTAATCATTTCATTATTGTTTATCAGTTTTTACAAATGCACATATTTAGGTAAAAATTTAAGAGTGCATGTCCCGATTTAAGAAATGAATCCAAATAATAGATGATATATTCTCACAAACTGATAATGTTATGATGAGGAGATCGAAAAACTAGGCTAGTTTCACTAAATTTATTAAGTGTGAAAAAATATAAAATCAATTAATGCTGTTAAGTCAAGAATTCATTGTTAAAAGGCATTGAATAAGCTGACAACAGTTGGTTTTTATGCAGATAAAAAAAAGTAAAAACTCATGAGACCACAGGGCAACCATTTGTGCTAAAACTTTCATTTGGTACTAAACCACATAGTACATATATGCAAACCCCAAACTTTCTCTGAAGTTGTATACTCAATGGATACACCTTTTTATTTTGCAAAGCTGAAAAATAAAGCTGCAGTGGGCTGAAAGATCTATTTTATAATTGATTCTAGTTAAAAGGCTCTGAAAATAATTTAAAGAGCGTTTGAAAAATGAATGTTTGAATTAATTTTAAAAATCAATAATCGATAGTTTGAATATACTATGTTTGAGATTTACTCTAAGATAAACTGTGTTTTTAAAATTCCAGTAAACTAATTCCAAAGATATTTTTTTAGTTCTGTTATTACGTCTGGGAAGACCCCTTTTAGAAAATTTTCCATCCACCGAACATGGATTTTCACAAGTTTTAATAGACTATGTGTCGAATAATCAAAAGCGTTTCTAATCATGGGATATCACACCATTTTAAATCGCTCCAGAAATTTCTGAACACTACAGATCTTCAAAAGAATAATAAACTTTATAATCAAAATTTTTGAATAAAAATTTCATGCTCCGTAATGGACCAATTCTATTGTCTTATTTATATAAAACGATGATACAAATTATTATTATTATTTTAAAATTTATGAAGCAACTGCCCACTTATTTTTGCTTATTTGCTTTTAATGGAAGTTATTTCATTAACTTATTTCTGCAATTAAAGTAAATTTTAGTGAATATATTAATCACATGAGAAAAATGTATGTATTCTTATATTTTGTGAGAATTTATACTGATTTGCATTGGAGATATTTTGAAACAAGAACGATAATTTGAAATCGATTTAATATATCCAATCCTAGGTTTAAAAATATTTCTCAAATTATGAAAAGAATTTTTATGTGACAAGTATGCTTCTTAAATACAAAATGTAATAAGGTTCAAACTTTATATAAAATTTTACTTTTATTAAGTGTTTTATGGTATTTTGATCATATTTTCTAGTTAAAAAGACATTAATTAGTAAAAAATTAGTACAGTATATGTTAATCAAAATATTTTCCATCATTTTCTACACCTGTTCATATTTTCGTCTATGTCTTGCGATTGGTTTTCTTCAAACTTGCTTAGTCCTCCATGATTTCTTTACTAACATCGGAATCATCACCCTTAATTCACCAAAACAAAAATCGGCAATTGGGGTATGACTGTGTAACACCCCCATAAATTACTAAAAATGTCCGATAAGCTTTGGCTGCAGATTTTTTCAAATGAAACAAAGAAAGCAATGAATGAAGAAAATGCAATTTGGAGCATTCCATGATTGGGGTCTTCATACCCTGAATAATTCAATCATACTAAAAGGAAAACTTACAAAATGATAAAAATTTAGTATTTAATTGGTAAGACCAATTGCCGGTTATATAGATACATCGCATATTTATCAATAGCTATCACTGATTAAATGAATGTAAGCACTTAATATATTGTCATCAAAACACTCTTTCAATGCAAACATCCCCCAACAGAAACAATGCTATTCTCTCTGAATATCAGAGCTTAAAATAAATGGATATTATATTTACTATACTCATAGTTTAAATTAATGGATATTATATTTACTATTTTCAATACTTTTTATATTTACTGTATATTAGGGTATAAAATTGTTTATATATAGCTATACATTGTTTACTATATAATTAAAAATACTTTCTGGTTGCCATGAAGACGAAAATTATTACAAGTCATTCCAATCTAGAAACAAATATCACCATTTTTTTCTTCTTATCTTTTTTTGCCCACAAGATTTCTAACACAGAAGAAAAAAAAAACAGATAAAGTGACCAGTTCAAATAGCCCAATCCTGGAATTCCAGAATCCTCTGCATTCACATCGTAAATTATACCTTTAATAAGAACCGCGACTTCATCAAGCTGTACAAGAAAGAACAGATAAGGTAGAGACAATAAACAAAAATAGGACACCATCCACCCTATTGTCCCCTTCTACTGGTTTATTCTGGGACAAAACAGAGAAATGTCCCTCGTTATTCGAAGATAACTCCCATGGGGACAGAGGCAGAAAAAATAGCAGCGGCTCTGGAATTAAAGGCTCTGGCAGGTAGAATCCTTCCCTCAGGCCCAAGTAAACGATCGTTACGGGCCGGACTGCATTTTCGACGACACCTCCAGTTCTGTTATTTTTTTCCTTCTTCGTCTCCTTCGCAATGGAGGTGGATATAGAAGTAATGGTTCTTTTTCGTCGTCATCATGAGTCTTAGTCCCCGTCTTCGGTATTTTCCCAAGATTTTTTTTGTGGTGGTATTACTTTTCCCTTTCCATTTTCTTTGCTCATTTTTT
>JAPMOQ010042969.1:3317063-3368256 GCA_026543055.1 Argiope trifasciata
TATATATATATATATATATATATATATATATATATATATAAAGGACATTTTTTATATGTATAAATGAAATATCTGAGTCTGACATGCATAAAGGCATGATTTATATTGTTTATATCTTTGCTTATTATGTCCCGATTATTGATTGCTATAGTGTTTGACATAAGAATATACTTTCAATTGTGAATTTTTTTAAATGAAATTAGGTATTAATGTTACATTGTTAAATAATTCTGCTAATTCTGTTGCAATAGAACGGACTGTTTTTTATACTGATTTTGTTTTAAAATTGTTAGAAGGTCAAAGATGCTTTAACAACTTTGATAGATCGGATGAATGTATGAAATTTTATATATTTTGATTCTTTCAACAGTACATATATATTTAACAGCATAAAATTTAATTTTTTATGCATTAGGAGTTTTTTAAAGTCAAAATATATGCTTATAATGGACCGCGAATAGAACAGACATCGTATGCTACACGTTTAGATTTTAGTTTATTCCAATTTTCATCTCGAAACAATTTTAGTTTCTCTTCTAATATGATACTTTATTAAAAATCTGTTTTTCTTATTTGTTCAGGTATGTTTCTACAAAAGGAGTTTTGTTTGATTCATAAAACGAATTATGTCTCCCTCATGAATGACACAATTTATGCTTTAAATTCAAACACGCCTGAATCCATTTCTGATATGCTGTGCAGCTCAATATTTAAATGGCTATAGCGAAAATAATTATAAATTAAAATAATACAGTACTTAAATGAAAACACAATATTATGCGATTAACATTTAAAGTATAACATTTGATATATTTAAGGGGGAAAAAAATACCATGTTTTCCTACTTCACACTTTTAACTCAAATGATATTTTATAAACAAATATCAAGTTAAAACTATTATGCGATTAACATTTATAGTATAAAAGTTGATATATTTAAGAAAAAAAACTACCATGGTTTCCTACTTCACACTTTTAACTCAAATGATATTTTACAAACAGCTATCAAGTTCCCATTCTCTCTATTCAGGAAACAAAGTTCTGGAATTTTATTTTAATAGCTTCTGTTTACTGACGAGATTATTGTCGGTTTCCCAAACGATCGTCTGAATTCTCGCGAACTGTTTTGTTGTTGTTAATGCAGACGATACAAAACCCACATAAAGCAGCTGCCGGTGATGGATGGTTATTGAGACTGCTGAAGAAAGTTTTCACGCCTTTTAACTGCCACTGCAACTGAAATTTATGAGTACGGCACTCGTCCTCTCCTTCGCTCTTCGATTTGCACTCGCCAATGTTTTCCCATCCGAACAGATAAAGATAATCGACCCACCGAATATTTTATTTGTCGTCTTTGCAGCAAGAAAAGAAGCTCTCGTATTCCCAGCAATTTGTTTCTTCCACTGGGATCGGGATTTTTCTTTGTTTCAACAGAAATTAAATGGCTCTTCTTGAATTCGAGTTTATCTTCGTTCAGTGCTGTTCTCACGACACAGGCTGCGTTTAATGAGAGTTGGGAGAAAAATTTGGGCGACAAATACAAGAAAATAGATTTAAAAAAGGGATACCCTATATTTTATGTATGCGATAATAGAAAGACAATTATTAGCACCTATTTGTATTTTAATTGCAGTAGCAAGCATTTTTCCTAATTTTATGAGATACTGTCGTTTTTGTTTTGTTCAAACTTAATAAACATAAACTTCACGATAGAGAACAGAGTGTAATTTTTTGCGTATAAGAAAAATATTATAAAAACTTCTATGCTGTACGCATATGGAAAATTTTGTTTAGAATTATTTGCTTATAATTAATTTTATCGACATTCAAAAATAGTAAAATCAAATTACTTAAAATTTGAATGGAAAATAAATTGTTTTCACAGTTAAAAACTCAATACCTTTCTTAACTATGATTGTAGAAAATATTGGAATGGCGTGATTTATTCTTAACATTTAATATCTAATTTTTAATTAGATTTTTCTTTGTTTTCAATATTACATTTTTCAATATATAACTATTTTATTATTAGGGGATATTTTCAATTATATCAAAATTTCAAAATATTAATTGTTATTATTATCTTACTTTGACTTATTATGTTATAATATTATATACCTTATAATTTAGTTTTTTAACTCATTATAGGCGGGAGTCGTAGTACTACGATTTGATCCGCGTTGCCTAGTATGCTTTCGTCAAGATCCCTCGTCCTTCATGTGTTAATAATAAATAACATAATTTTAATATTGAAGAATGTAAAATACCTAAATGTTTCGATGAAGATATGGATGTGAATTATTGCATAGCCAAGTTTTAATTGCTGAAGCGGGAAAAAGCATTTCGACTAGTATGGGTCTATCTGATTTTCTTATAAAGATTCTTCCTATTGTGTGGCCTGGAAATTTTCAAATTAAAGGTTTAGGTCTTCGTGCAGAATTATAATATTTAAATTTTTATGGGATGCGTAACAAATATTATAAGTCAATGTAAGTCATTAATTTAATACATAGGTTCCCAACGTGGGCGATAATGAGGGAGTTTGAAGCTTTCAGGGGGGCGGTAAAAGACCAAGAGAAAATTAGGGGACGTTGATATGGCAAGGAGGAGGATGAGATGATTAACCAAATATAGTCTACAATAACTGCAAGGAATCATTCCTGGATATTTTAAACTTGGACATACCAGAATGTGTTTTGGATCATTTTTCCAATGTCAACACAGCAGAATCAGCTCAATAAGAAAAACTACCAGAACTGATGACAAATGAGAATCTAAAAATTTAATTCAAGAATGGCTACCAATCATTTTGACTTCAAAAGTCTATAAGTCTATTTCGCAACTGCATTCAGGATTAGAGTCGGTTGTTCCACGACTTCTGATAGCATTCCCATCTTCATATCTAGCAGAAAGTGGATTTAGTGCTGAGGCAACAATAGTAACGAAAAAGAGAAATCGGCTCCACGTTACTGAACGCGGCGACTTAGAATTGTTTTTAAGTGAAATAGAGCCTGATATTAACAAGCTCTTGAAAATGCATCAAATTCAGCCTTCTCGTTATTTAAGTTGGAAATTCGATGTCTTTAAATTTTAATAAAAAAATACTTTTAAATATAATTGAGTATGCGTTTTGATTGTTCTCTGAAACTGTCAATTTATTTATTTAGAAAGCAATAGGTTATTATGAATTAATTCGTATCATCAAAATCCCTGCCTGTCCATATGACAGGTAAGCAAACATTTTTAGTCCTCTTTTTTTTAAATAAAGAAGAAATCCAATATCGTTTCAATTCCAACGATATTCTATCTCTCATAATTTTTTTTTAAATTCTTGTTTTCACCATGCATTATGCATACTCTTATTTATCTGGAGTGGTAGGGGGACGGTATTAAAACATTTACTAGAAAAGGGGGCACCAGTTCAAAAAATGTTAGGAACTTCCGATCTAATGTGTATAAACTAAATTAATAACTTTAACTAAACTAACTTAATTTAGTTAACTTTATTTAAATTAACATTAAATAACTAACGTTAACTAAATAAATGGGAGGGGTCAGTATTAAAACATCATACGAACTCCAATAAATTAAACTTTATTTAAATTAAATTAACATTATTTAAATTATTAGCGTTAAATAACTAACATTAACTAAATTAATGGGAGGGGGTGGTATTAAAATATTCACTAGAAAAGGGAGCACCAGTTGAAAAAGGGGGTAGGAATCCCTGATCTAATATGAATGAACTAAATTAATAACGTTAACTTTTAATTGATAAAGAATTAAACTGTGTCATTAATGTTTTTAATTTAATTAATAGTTAAATAGGGACTCATTTTGTCATATATTGCCTCAATTATTGATTCCCTTCGATGCATAATAATAATCTCCCGGATTTCTAATTCTATACACTTTCCCATGCTAAGCACTCGAGAGTGTGTGTCATTGATAAAACTTAAAATCTCTCAGCCCCGAAGATTTGATGAATGCAAGTGAGTTGGAACAAATTATAATAATTTATCGAGTTTGTAAAATTATAAGCAATTCCTTATGGGATGAAAAATTAATGACCTGTCTCTTTCCTAATGCTTTGGGACATTGATAACGTAAACATAATGACATTATACTTTAATCTCCAATGCTAACGCGAAGGCTATGTGCGTAATGGAAATGTTTTTAAACAATCTATTGTGCCCGTTCTGGAGAATGAATTTCAGTAATCAATTCAAACGCTTCTCTCCAGTATTTAATGAATACGATTGGAAAATATTAAACATCAATGCCTGGGTTTCTTAAATTTGATTGGTTGTCTTATATTATGTATTACAATCGTGCAATGAAATATTATTTTATTTGCATTCATACATTATTATTTCCTTTTATTCATTTTATTAAAAATATATTTTTAATTTTAACTTAAAATTCCACACAAATTATTGAACCAATAAGGGGAGTATGTAGAAACAGATAAAAATTAATAACATATAATTTGGTAACAGATAATTGTATAAATCTATGCGAATTCTCTTTCACTCGCTCATTTTTATGAGTATTCTGAGGAAATTAGTTAACTGCACACAGTCGGGTTTTTTTTAAATTGCTGGTAATCACACCTTTACCACGAAACAAAATCATATAAACGGGAACTATTTTGACTGATTGCTATTACTATCTTGCAGCTGATAATTAATCTTTTCGGATGTTAAAGACATAGGACATTTTATATTTTTCAAATGAGTTGAAAACAAACAAACACTGTTCAGATTTTTGTTAATCATGTCAAAAAAGGGTTTTTGTACATTATTAAAATATGTTTTGTTTATTATTATTCTTGTTAATTTTGTTTATTATTGTCTTTTGTTTCGTTTAGTATCATTATTAATTTGATTAAAATTAATCGAATTATTTAATTATTTAAATTCTCTATATTCTCTTTAACACGCTCATTTTAATGACTATTTTGAGGAAATTTAGCAACTGCAAACAGTCTTGCGATTTTTTTAATTGCTGGCATTCACACCTATACCTCCAAAGAAAACCATATAAACATAAACTATTGTTACTGACTGATATTACTATCTTGCTATAGATAATTAATCTTTTGGGATAAAAAAGAAACAGGGCATTTTACATTTTTGAAATGAGTTGAAAAAATCGCAACAGTGTTCAGCTTTTTGTTAATCACGTCAAAAAAAAGAGGTTTATCCCTTATTAAAAGTTTTTTATTTTCATTCTAACTATGCTTATTATCATCTTTTATTTTGATTATTATTATTCTTAATTCTATTAAAAATTAATTGAATCATTTATTAATTATTTGAAAAGAAACTGTGATTATATCTTAAAAGAGATTTATGTTACAGGAATAAAATGCTGCGACCATTATCTAGTTTTTATATATTTTAGGTGGAAAAAAGTAAAATAAATTCAATATTAAATCACTATCTTATTGGGCCGCGGTGGCCTGATGGTAAGGTCTCTGCTCGTGAGCTGTAAAATTTTAGTTTCGAGGTTTGATTCCACCTAAGAACCGCCGTGTAAGAGGGTCTGTTACGCGTAAATCCACCAGGGCCAAACGTCCACCCACTGCTGTGGTATAGGGGGATGAGGGGGTTGTCAGTACAGGCGTCGTTCTCGTCATCTGACTGAGATTCAAAATCACGAGGTCCGTCCCCAAATAGGCTTAACTTTATTTTAAAAGAGTTGTTAATATAATTTAACTAATTTGCTGCTTGATTGAAATATTTTTTTGTTTGCTAAACTCTTCTCTGCATTTTTAATTTTTAAACTTTATATCTGAGATTTGGGATTAGGTCTCTTGAATTAAAGATTTGTACCTGAAGAAATTATATTTCTTTTTATTTAATACCATTAAGTAAAAAAATAAATCAGTTATTGCTGACGCTTTACAGATCTTAAGATACAGAACCAAAAAGAATTAATTAAAAATATTCACTAAACTCCAATTCAGATATACTTAAAACATTTATATATAATGCATTATTTATTAATTACAATATTACAAAAATGAGAAAAATAACTCGGCCTTAATAAGTTCTCATCAAATTGATGTACATTATTTATAATCCATAATAAGATTATAAGAAAGATAATGGGAATAAGAATACCATAAAAACAACATCAGTTATATATAATTAATCTTTAAGTGATGACAATTAATAAAGAACGAAAACAACTTAATTATTAAAACTTAATTATTACCTTGTATTGTACTCTGATTACTATCATCAATTAATATTTATTTTTAGAACAAAATAACTCTTCACATAAGAGTAAAAGAAAATTTTAAACAAAAGAACAGAAAATAATTAAATTATAAATTAATTTATTTTATTCACACTTAATAGTAATGAGGCAATAAAGAATGAAGTAAGAAGATAAAGTTATTAATTAGTTTCAATTATGAGAATTATTCTAAGTTAAATTTAAATGAAGAAAAGCTATATAAATATGCTTTTTTTAAATCTGAGAGAATTCGTTAAACGATTGCTTAACGAATTTAGGCAATCGTTTACAGAGCAAAAATATCTACCATTTAAAAAAATTAGATAGTTTTATTATTGAGAAATTTAAAATATGTTTGGGATTATCAAGAATGAAATTGTTCACAATCTTTTATTAAATTGAAAAAGAAAATAAAGTTTTTCATTCTTCACAGCAATAGTTGTGCTATTTTAGAAGGTTGTAAAAGAAGATTTTGAAATTAAACATTGAAATTCAGGATAGGAAAATTTAAGCACATATGTAAAAACAATATTCGATTTAAAAATAATAAAATGAATATGTGATTTTTAATTATATTAAAATTCAACCTTTTCCAACCATCACAACGATGGATAATTCTTTGTAAATAAAGAAAAGTATAGAATTTAAAACTTTTAAAAATCAATTATCACAACAATTCAAAATTTAGGAATAAAAGAATTTAAATATTAGCAGATAACTTTTAGGATGGGTTATTGTTATCGGTATTAAGAAACTTCTTTTCACTTTTTCACAATGTAATTTTGATAACTTGCATTATGGGTTATTTTTATCTGGTTTGTACTCAGTTTATTTATATTATTTAATTTATTTACAGCAAAGAGTTTTATTTATTTATTTAAAAATTAATGAGCTTCCATAAAATTTGAATTCCATTACTGAAATCAACGTAGACATTAGGCAGAAGGTTATCATTTACACATTTCTTAAAAATTTTCACTCATTTATTCAAATTTTCTCTTTTAATAAAACATTTGTGCAATTACTCAAAAAATTAAGCCCCCTTATTTAAAAGTACAGATATTTCGACGTTTAAAAAACATTTAAATTATCATTAAACGCTCTCTTAGGTTACAAGATTATTTTCTGTTATTTTCAAAATTTCAAATCTAGTGGATGCTTAGTATATGAGTTTAATTTACTTTCGTATACTTATATTTAAGCATTATTAAAATTCAAAATGAATTTTGATATGAGATCATTATTGATAATCGTTAGATCATTGAGTTGTGATTTGGTGATCTAGTTGCTGGTCTTGTGTAGCGTTGATAGTTACATCTTAATCCGGAATGAAATTCGACAAAACATTAGAAGAACATTTGGCATTACAAATAAACATTTTCTTTGTTTACAATTACACACTCAAGTACTATCTTGACGATATCAGAAGATATTTTGGATAGACAATAGTAATGATAGGCAACTCCATAAATATGCTGACTCTATCTTCCAATGCATATAAATGCACTTCATAAATAATTCTATGGTACATATGATTTCTGGAGATGACCTGTGCTAGAATGTTGATGCATAAGCATATGCATTTGACATCAGTTTTCTTACTATAAGACAGACGCTTGGCATTTCAATTACTGATTCTGTCATCAACAGATAGATAACTTTTTGCATATTATAGACCTGCCATATGGTTTCCTACAAAAGGTGCCAGAATTTATCACATCAAGGTTTCCTTCTTTATACTCTTCTGTTTGATTGTGAAACTTTATGAGACTGACATATACTCTCAGGTGCTTAAATGTGAAATATAAGTCCATATATAGAAAGTGTTGTTTTTAGATTCTATATAAATAATAAGAAGGGAACAGGTAAATATTTTTTTTTTATTTCTGAACGACAAAACCTGGGAATCTTACCTAATAAAATTATTTTTGCCATGATTTAATATCATGTAAGTCATCACTATTATTATTATGCCGCTGTTGGATCCTATAAAATATCAGTTGTTTTCAAGAAAGCTGTTTAATCAAATGTTTAAGAAGTATGATACAATGAAAAAATGTATTAATCTTAAATGTATTAATATGAGAAAATTGAACTATCTAAATAAAGTGGTATAATTTATATGTAAGCTGTAGTTGATGTCTGGTTTACTCTTAAAACGTGAAAATAAAAGCTGAAATTGAAAACAATTCAAGCAAAATTTATCGTAAGATTTCATCAAATTTTATTCTCTACATGCAGCAATTGTTAAAACAGTTAACTTTCTTTCTACATTTTTATAAATTAATTCAAAATCAAATTATCAACGATTAATGTGTGAATGCAAGAAAAAATATTATGTATTAATTAAATAATATTTTCTATGGTACACATCACATTTGACATAGTATAATAGCAATATAGATTTTGTGTTTATTTCATAAATGAATGAAAATTTCTTATGCTACTATTTAATAACTTTTTAAACACGATTGCTTGAAATTAAGATATTTTATTGGCTTTAATGGAAGTTCCGAATGTTTTAGATATGTATCGTAAATTACTTTTTTGTACACAGAATACTGAGTAATAAGTAAATTAAGTTTTTAACATTTCTATTAAAATAACTTTATAAGCATGAAAGTATATTATACATATTCTACATTAAAAAATCATCCAAAATATTTTCCAATACAATTTTTCATCATTTGCCAATTAAAAGGTAAAATACTTGTTTAATCTCGTTATTGTTTTAGCTTGTTATCAATATCAATAGGCAAGCACACATTTTAAATTAATAAATTAATTTTTTATATTTCAAGGATATTTGGATGTTCCAAAGGCATTTTTAATTTCAGTTTTTGCTACGTCCTTGACATTTCATAGACATTAGAAAAACTTTCTTTGTTTTTAAATTTGCTTTGTTTGCTTTTGATATGCACGGTGCAGTCAAACATAAATTACGTTGTTTATTTTTATAATGAGAAGTCACTTTTCAGACCATTTCCAATTTGTTTCCAAAATTTAGTTTATGTCAACATTGACTCAATTCTCGTTATTCAAAATAAGAAAGTGGAATAACAAGTTTTAAATCGCTTTCCTTATTTTAGTCTTAACATCGACGTAGAGATTAGTGAATAATTCAAAAATTTGAAAAGATATGTTATTCACAATGCATGCTTTGTATTTTTTAAAATCATAGAATAATTGCATAATTTTCAAAAATATTGGTGTAAATGATACAGAATATATTTTAAATCGCGATTGTTTATATAATTTTCTTTCCTTTTCTTTATGTATAATACATCCACTTAAATCCAAATGGTGTAATTTTTGCGTACAAATCCTACTTCAGTTAACCTTTTAGAATATTTTATGTTAATTTTTTGCTTTATGTCTTCACAAATGGCGTATAATTTTATTGATTATATACTTCTAGATATATAAAATGTATAGAATATATTAAGGGAATTACAAATTGCTGTCTGATAGAAAATATTGCTAATGTTTGCAATATTAATCTAATAATAATTCATGTTAATTTAATGCATTGTAAACAAGATTAAAATGCATTTTTTTAAAGAAAGTTATTACCCCTTTGCGTTTGAAAAGCATTATTTTCACTTTTGTAAAATGCGAAAAAGTAAAGTAGGTATAAAAGAATTGCTTTCTCTGAAAATATGTATAATAATAATAGCATAAAGACAGGATCCATATACTTAAGATATGAAATCCGAAGTTTTAATTGTTTCTAATTACAAATGAATAGACAAAGAAACTTTCAATTTAGAGAAATTTATCATATTACTTAACAATTTTACTTCAAAATTTTCATGAAATTATTGCTAAAAGGAACAAACCTAGTCTTCAAACATTAGATTCTGATACATATATTTTAAGAATTATTTTGATTTCAGGTAAGAGAAAAAAAGACTAGTTTTTAAATGCCGAGAAAGGATGTTTTATAATTTACATTTTCAAGTATTCTTTCAATATAATATCTTAGAGCAAGCTCATTTCACCTTATTCAAAAAAATCATCCAAAACTGATTACATTTTACTGTGCCATTGGAAAGTTGCATGTTAGCAATAAAAATAACATTAGAATTGAGCATTAAATGTTATTAACAATTTAATTCAATATGAACCATTATAATTATGTTCTTTTTGTCTTCTTTGCAAATTCATATGAAAGTACTTGATGTTCTTTTTAAAATTATTTCCTTAAACCTAAATGCATAAAGCTTTTCGTAACTAAATAAAGTTGTATCATAAAGAAAACAAAACAAAAACATTACGTCTTTTAGAAATTCTGCAATGAAACATATTCCGAAAGTTTGCGCTTCTTTCCTTATGAAACCCTTATTATTTTAAAAGCGAGGAACATAGCCAGATTCGCCTGTTGTAGTTGTAGTGTAACACTACTTTTGTCCTTTTTTAATTAGTTTAAAGTAGCCAGCTGCTTATGTTCCCGTGCGTTAAGAGTTCTATCATGAATACATACATTTTGTCTGGAAAGCACTGTTAATCATGTCAAATGCTACATTAAGGTATAAAGAAGAAGAAGCGGTAAAGAAAATGAAGATTTAAATTGAAAAAATGCGATCAACATTAGGATTAATATCCTTTGCGTTAAAAGAAATAATGCTGCCTTCCAGATTGCTTAGTTAATTTAAATAAATATTTTAATAAAGATCATGCACGTATAAAAAGGATTACATTCTTCATATGCAAGCATTATTTTTCATAATCTCTAAAAAAAGGATGTTGTTTTTCTCAGCTTTTTGAATAATATAATTCAAAGCATATTTCTTGGAAGTAAAATAATTAATATTTAATTCTGTGTTTATATCTCTCAAGATAATTGTATAATAAAACTCTTTATTATTATTAGATGGATGCGTAAATTACACTGATTCAAGTCTTACTGTTCTTCAGCTTTCTGTTAATATTCAATTACTACTAATTAAAATGTATTGAATTTTTATAAAACACTTCAAACGCACTAGAAATATTTTGCTTTACTTACATATCAGTGATAAGACTGTACTTTATGTATATTTAGAAATTTAGAAAACCGTCAGTATAATGTGAAATCAAAATTATATAATATTTTTGTTCAGTACTCCTAGTGTTGTTTAAATACTTTCTTAGAACGATTTCCAGCTAAATCTTATGTCATAATTCTTAAGAGTGAAAAGCTTTTCTAATAAACAATTGACTAGAAAGGGGCACAATGAAAAGATAAGTGACAGACTTCTTTACAATTTGCTAAGTTTAACTGGTTCACTCTAGATATTTGTACAATAACATAAGCTGGAGATTATTATTTATCCCTAAATTTGTAAAAAAAGAGCAAGAAAGATCACTTATCTATAATGAGTCCTATTTTGTATAATGATGTGACGTTTTAATACAGACTATTAGAAATCGTTCTGTCTTTTACAATGGTGTTGACACTACACACACATATACATGGTTCTTCTTTTATTGTAAAACGCCGTAGAACAAGCAGAAACACAACGAAAGTATTTTGCAATTGTACGTTTTGTAGATTAGGGTTAAGTCTAATTCACATTCTTACAATTTTCAGGGCACGATCATAGAGCTTCATATTAGTTAGAATAGAGAAATGACTACAATTTTCCAAGTGAAATGCTATAAAATAGGGGTTGTGAATATCTCATTTCATCAGAAATAAACACATCAGATGTATGTCCTATGTATAGTCAAAGATTTAAAAAATAAGTTTTTTAATATTTTAAATTATCCTAGTTTGAATTGTTAGACATAAATGGGCAACAACGCGCAAATGTCCTTGCGTTGGAAATTTGATTTTAGGAACAAAAAATATATACACATTAATAATTTATTACACACTATAATACAATCTAATACTAATATAACAGAAGAGACACAAAAATATATTTAAAAAATCATTAAATAAAGCAAAAATATATAAAATAAACCTACATAAGAATATTCAACCAATAATTAAAAAAAGAGAGAAAGAACATACCAGCAACAGGCGAAGAAATTTTAACCATAGTATCCTGCCATTTGATTTGAGTACTAATATATATACAGTCGAATCCGGTTAATTGGACCACCGGATAATCGGACCAGCCACTTATTTGGACCGAATCTCGAATAACCGAAACAAATCCTATGTACATAAGCCTAATATTATTCGCTTATTTGAACCAAAATTCCGTTTAAACGGACCAAAGAACGTGGCAGGGAAGATGAAAAAGAAGCCACAAGTCGCCTGTGTACAGCAGGAAGTCCGAAAGGGAAAAGAACCAGGGGGAGGTGAGCAAGCACTTTGTTTCTTAGAACGGGCAGCTCGGTAGTAAGTTCTTCAAAAGTTGACTTGAATTTGATAAGAACTTTTTTTTTATTGTGTTTCGCATGCTAAGTATCATGTAGATCGTTCCGAAGAATTTGTTTGTAAATTTATTTTTCAATGAATAAAGTTCATAAAAAACAGTAGATCTTGATTGTATGTTTGCCATACGCGTGTACCGCACAATAAAGGTCATAATGACATTTTAATATATTAGTATAGCACATCTCGTCTTGTAACATAGGGCATGTTCGTGTAATTGGACCAGCCGGTTATTAGGACCAAAATGATCGCGTCCCGATGTGGTCCGATTAACCGGAATCGACTATATATATATATATATATATATATATATATATATAAAATATAGATGGATAATATTTAGGGGTCAGATGTCGGTCTCGGAACAGAAGAACTTAAGTTTCTATACCTAACCCCCACCCCCCACCCGAAGAATGGTCGTTAAAGCGTCAAATCGCGTTGCACCGCTGGCGTGGTGGGAAAATTTGAAGAAGGAACGTCAACTATGGTGCCATCCTCGTCATGTAACAGCGGTTCAAAATTGCGAGGTCCTCCCTAAGATACCTGTTTTGTTGTACTGAGATGGGACGTTACTATAACTAATATAAAAAATACTAACGGACAACTATGAAAAATTAAAATTGAAATCTTTAATATCGTAGTACCCTTTAACACTTTAACTGTAAAGTAGATTTCTGCTTTAATGTTAAACTTTTAAAATATAACTCTTCATTCAATTCCTGTAAAATAAAATCTTTTGAACAGGAAATAAAGAGAACCTACGCTTCCTCAACCTTTTGATTGACATCTTTTAAATTACTAAGCGCGTTATTTTAAGAGCAAACCTTTTTGATTCTATTTAAGGGTCTTTTTTGGCTGAAACATGTTCTATTCATAAAAAAAAAAGTTTTCCAGACTCTATTTCTTATTCCATAAAATAAAGATTGTGCTGTCCGGAAGGCGTCGATATTTGATTTATTCATTGAATTTATGTAAAGAAAAGAATGCGAATAAACGACCTGAAAATCACAATGAAGACTTTTTAGATCTATTGATTTATTGAAAAACTATTTTGTAGTCTTTAAAAAAGATTGTAAAGACTATATGTGAATTCATGTTTAAAATTTCATATTTTTTCAGGAAGTTATAAAACATTCACTTCTAAATTACAATGTATTAATAGAAAGTTTACAGCTTTTACAGATATAAATAAACATTTTAAATGCGCTTCATTAACATTTAAATAAAGTTCTAAAACACAGAGAAAGTTATGATGAGGTTCACATTTTATTCTTGACTTACTGCTACTTGAATTATTTACTAATTATTTAGTGATTAGTACATGAAAAAAATTGATTATCTGTGAAACAATAAGTTGAGGCAGCATATGAATTTTCCCTTAAATTTCCTCTTTTCATATTCATTCCTTCTTACTTACAAATTAATTAAAATGGATGTTTTATCTTTACACTAGCCGGTGCGATGCTGCAGCAAAAAATCGATTGCGAGTGCAATTTATTAATAAATAAATTGCACTTAATCGATTGCGATTAAGTGCAATCATTAAATAATATGGCAATGTTTTATCGGATGAACGGCACGACTATACAAAATATGAAGAAACAAATATTCCTTTTTATATATTAGATTTGTGTTTTCTTTTAGAATTGTAAAACTTGGTGTTCTTTCAGAATGTTAATGAGAGAAACTATTTATTGTATCTCGTAATTCGTTTAATATTCATTCATAATTCTCAAATTTAATTTTAGAAAATGCGAGTAAAACTTTTGTTATAAAATTGTTTAAACAAAAAAAATATATTTATAACATAAAATTACTTATATAGTTGGAAAGATAATTTTTCAAAATTAAGATGGTGCAAAATTATTTGTACTACAATATTTTAGTAACTGTGAAAAACGCTAAAATTTAATTAAAATTACCCTCCCATGGTTGATATCCTCCAAACATTTTCATATAATCTGTAATAAAGATATCGCTGAGAATGCCTTGCATGATAGTTGCATCAATTGATTTATTTCATTTAAAATAACCATATATTATTCAACTAAAATCTAATCATCGAACAAATTTTATTAACATTTTTTCCGTTTATTCGTTAAGGTACCACTTTTATCTGTGATCAAAATAGAAAAATACATTATATTAATCATTTGTATATTTTGAAAACCCTCTTCGTTACTTTAATGTAATTACGTCAATGCATTTAGAAAAATTGCTTTAATATAGGATTCTTTGCTTTATAAATGTGACGAAAAAGTCAAAGAATTCTTTGAATGCTTCTCCTTATAACTTATAAACGATACTTTAATATCACCTATTACTAAATTGAAACAAATATTAAAATTATAATAGAATTAGAATAAATATATTTCTGAAAAGAATGTAACTATTTTTGAGGTAGGGTCTCTAATAAAAAGTGTAATTAAATATGGAATTATACTTTTAATTTTTAAACTATATTTTCCCCTTCGAATAAGAAAGGGGAAATTATGCAGCTAAATAAATTTTATTATTTAAACTCAACTGTTTGTTATCAATTTGTCCAGCATTATTAGTTTTTTTAAAATTCTTTTGACCAGTAGATAAGAAATTTATCTAAAAAAAATTCTTTACTTCCGTTTGAGGATTTAAAAGATATTGATTTATTAACGAAAAAAACAAGTACAGGAAAAATAAGTTTTTAATCTTTCCTCAAGACATATTATTGCAGATTATTTTTTCTGAATACAAAAACTAACTTACTCATTGATTTTTTTTAATTCTCTTTGAAGTTCGCTGAATAATTAATGTTTCAGTGATGCTCCAACTAAATACATTTATTTTAATATCAAGAATTTTACTATACAAACGTCTGTTGCAGTATTTTTGATACTTGTTGTTAATGAATCAACACGAGTTTTTGTTACTGATATTTGAGTACCCAATCTCGGAAACGAGGAAAAATTATAACAATGCAGACAAGATAATTGCTTTTATATGTTGATTATGTTTCTGAAGGATGTTATTTAATACAATTGATGCTTTTACGTATTCTTATATTTTTTTCTTCCTATATTTCTAGATTAAATTGATTAGTTTCGATATTTATGAGACTGAAATGTATTTTATCTTATATTTTTTTAATTCCGCATCAGGTAGTTTATAACAATTCAGTCTAAATTTTTCATATCTTTGCTCATCAATTATCCATATAAGTACATCGTTTTAGAAGTTTGAATTTTTATTACATGATGTAATTAAATAATCAAATTTATACAGATACAATATTTATTTCAAAATGTGTCAAAATAATTGGAAAATATGTCATCATTCATATTTTTAGAAATAAAATATCATTCTTTAAAAATATTTTTTCACAAGAAAAACTTCATTCTGTCAAAATTCAGGTCTCAGTTTCATTTTCAAGTACAAAAATTATTGTTTGTATTTTCTATTTAAACAGATAATTGAGGAGTTATCAAATAGCTTTTACATCTGTTTTTTTTTAATATTTATGTATTTATTTAATCATTTATAATTTAAATAAAAACTTTAAATGTTATGTTATGAAATCTGAATTGTATTGAAAATATGATGTATTTCAATAAAATGAACTATGTAGTATCACCATTTTAGTAAAATTAGAAATATTTAGTACTTAACATTAATAATTAAGATAAATATTCTCAGTTTAAGATAAATAAATTAAAATACATATATTCAACTTAAGATAAATTAATTACAAGATTTAAAGCATAAGCAACAGATAAAATGTACATTTAAAATAAAAAGATATGTTTAATTTATTTAAAACCAATTATGGGATATATCTTGAATCTTTTAATGCAGTGTAGTGACAATTAAATCTGAATTATAGTTGTCTTCTTCCTACTACACACAAAAAAATTATATATCTATCCTTAATAATTTATCTTCATTAATTATCTTTGGATGAATAATTGCAAGGAAAACTAAGAGTATTTAAAACAGTTTATAATCTTAATTAGAAAAAACATCCTATTTTTATATGAAGCTTCAATTAAAATCACATTCCTTTTGTAAATTTACAAAATTATACTAATTAAAGAGTAACAAAGAATATATTCATTGTTATGTTCTTAATTTCATATCTTTGATGCATTAATTTGCTATACTTCTAATTAGAGGGAGACATTCTGTTAGAATTCCACGTAGATTCTTCCAAATACAGATATTTTTTAAAATATGTATGAAGTGTTTCTGTGATGATGCGAATACTAATTTTTATGCAATCCTATACGACCATGATATCTATACTTATAATAAAGCTCAATGTGTGTGTGTGTGTGCGTGTGTGTGTGTGTGTGTGTGTTGGCGCTCTACAGGCCAGACCGTTGGACCTACAGCTACCAAATTTGGTACATGCATACCTTGGAGGTTCGGAATGTGCACCTCGGAGCCCTTTTTTCGAATTTTTAATTAGAATTTGAATTAATTAAAATTTAAGCGAAATTTCGACGTTTTTCCGTTATAACTTCCGAAAATATCATTGGACAAACATGATTTTTACCTCAATTTAAAGATAAAAAAATCAGCTTTCTAACGATATCAGTTTTTTTAATTTATAACGTAAGCTTCTATTTTTAACGAATTTTTAAAGAAATATTTTAACCATGTTTTTATCACGTGACTGGATAAAATAAAAGAATGCCGGAAATTCAAATAAAAAAAAAATTATCATCGCAAAATAAATCTACAGAAATGCAACTGTCAGCACGTGACAGGATAAAATAAAATAAATATAAAATGTGATATTTTCTTTAAAAAATAAATGCAAATGATTCTATGATCTTTTGCAATATCTGTATCATTAATTCCATAAATTATCTTTATTTACAGTAAACCTGATTGAATTTAGACAGGATATGCATTGAAATCGCGACTTAATGGCATATTTATGTAATCGTTTGCAATATCTGTATCATTAATTCAATACTTTTTTCCCTTTCTCGCTTTCTTTGAAAAAAAACATATTTCTTATTTTGGCAACATTATCGAAAAAAACATTTTTAATATTTTGGAAGCATAACCGATAGTTAAAACTGATTGATTTATAAAATTAAAGACTATTATTAGGAAAAGGTGTTCTTTTAGGACTTTTCGTCCATCATCTTAAAGAAAATATTGCTTTCAGGCCAATCAATTCCCGGAATTACTTCTAGGCTAATGAAAATGTGATTTAATTGAAAATTTTAGAAAGCATTACTCATGGCGAACCAGCTGGTCGCCAAAGGCGGCTAGTAGTAAATAATAATGAGAATAATGCTAACAATTGTGGGTAAAGAATACAGGTAGAAAAAGAAAATATATTAACTTATATATTTTATATAGAATATAGGGGTAGAATTTCATTAAGGTTTGGCAGAATGTCCTCTAAAAATCAGATATGTGAGAGTGAGAGTTATAAGAAATGACTGCTTTCAGACAAACCAAATAAAATATGTACGGATTTCAAATTATATACAGAATATAGGGGTAGAATTTCATTATAATTTGGCATAATGCTCTCTTAAAATCAGGTATGTGAAAATGAAAGTTATAAGAAATGAATGTTTTGGGTTCATTCAAAGAAAATATAAACGAATTTTAGCAAAACTTTTATCTGCACATCAATGTATTGAGATCATCTATACTTATAATAAAGCTCAATGTGTGTGTGTGTGTGTGTGTTGGCGCTCTACAGGCCAGACCGTTGGACCTACAACTACCAAATTTGGTACATGCATACCTTGGAGGTTCGGAATGTGCACCTCGGAGCCCTTTTTTCGAATTTTTAATCAGAATTTGAATTAATTAAAATTTAAGCGAAATTTCGACGATTTTCCGTTATAACTTCCGAAAATATTATTGCACAAACATGATTTTTACATCCATTTAAAGATAAAAAAATTAGCTTTCTAACGGTATCAGTTTTTTTAATTTATAACGTAAGCTTCTATTTTTAAAGAATTTTTAAAGAAATATTTTAACCATGTTTTTATCACGTGACGGGATAAAATAAAAGATTGCCGGAAGTTCAAATAAAAAAAAAATTATCGCAAAATAAATCTACAGAAATGCAACTTTCAGCACGTGACTGGATAAAATAAAATAAATATAAAATGTGATATTTTCTTTAAAAAATAAATGCAAAGAAAAGGATTTATGATCGTTTGCAATATCTAAATAATTAATTCAATAAATCTTTTTTACGGTAAACCTGATCGAATTTAGACAGGATATGCATTGGAATCCGACTTAATGGGATATTTTTATTATCGTTTGCAATATCTGTATCATTAATTCAATAATTTTTTTTCATTATAAAATGTGATAGTTTCTAAAAAAATAAATGCAAAGCTAAGGTTTCTATAAAATCTGCAAGAGCACGTCAAATTGAAAAAATTAGTTTTTTTCACCGTGTTGCCATCATTTTGACGGAAGTGCAAATTAAAAAAAAACTATCATCGCAAATTAAATCGGAAGAAATGCAACTTTTAGCACGTGACTAGATAAAATAAAATAAATATAAAATGTGATATTTTCTTTAAATCAATCATTAAAACTGACTGATTTATAAAATTAAAGAATATTATCAGTAAAACTCTTTCGTTTAGAACTTTCCGTCCATCATCTCAAAGAAAATATTAATTTCAGGCCAATCAATGCCCGGAGTTACTTCAAGGCTAATGAATATGTGATTTAATTGAAAATGTTAGAACCCATTACTCATGGCGAACCAGCTGGTCGCCAAAGGCGGCTAGTATAGAATAGAGAAATTGTGGTATCAAGCAATTTTATTTTCATTTTTTTTTCTGTATTGAAGTTGAAATTATAATGATTTCACTGTGAGATATTCATGCCACCCGAATTCGATAAATGCATAAATAATCTTTTGAGATATTTATACTACTCACAAATTAATATTAAAATATTTTATACAGAAAGATAAGGATTTAAAAAAGTTGTATCACGAGCATTTTTCGAAATAAAATGACGTTAATTGAAAAACAACATTCACAAGAACTATTTGATCTACGAGAAATTTTAGACCTGAGTTTAAAGTTCTTATGCAAACTTTTATGCGTATCATCATATTTCTTTATAACTTAATTATTAAATGAATTTGTGGTTGCATTTTAATATACAAATTTATTATTTAAAGTTTTAAAACTGCTATATTATATTCATACTTCGTTGGAAAATTCATGTATAATAGGTAACTAAGGCTGGCAACTAAGAAAAAGAGAAGCAATTACTAGGAATTTCCCATAATTAAATTCTGAAATATCTAACAGAAAATCATTGAAGTTGTCGAAATAGTTTAAAGTCTTATTAATAAAATATTACCCAATTATTAATTATTGATTTTATCTTAACGCGTATCTAGTTATAGTTTGCGTCATGAAGGAACAATTTTTGTCCCTAATTGTCCTTGTTATAACAATTTATTTAAAAGAGAGGTGACAACTTTTTGAATCACCGGTGCTAATAGGTCACCATAAGGAACATAAACTTCCTTTCCGAAAATTAAATGCATAATCTAGTTACAGGGCGTTTGTAGGAGCACATCAAAGTCACTCAGCAATTATTATACATAGTCTGAATTAATCTAATTTAGCAGCCTTATTTCGAAGAGATATTTGTGAGGAATTATAAACGTTGATATTACACGCCTTACTCATGTTTATAATACTGAATGCATTATTACGTTTGGCGCTGAAAAATTAACAATTTAATGAAAACAAATATGACGAAATAAATTTATATTTTAAAAATAACTCAAAGATTTTGTCTTTTTCCCATTGTATTTGACATTTTAATTAAGTTTTAACTATCAATAGTAGTTGTCAATCGTTTCTTTTTTTAAGAGAAACATATAATGTGACTAAATAAAAAAATAAATGCTTTTAGGTATATCGTATTAGGTATATGTTTTAGGTAAATTAAAAGTTTTTTAGGTATATAATATATAAATGTTTTTAGGTAAATAAATTTTTTAGGCATCCTTTTTGAATCAAATTATTCATAAAGGATGACTAAATAGTTCAAACTATTGTATATGAGAACTAATTATATCAAAAGGAGAGTATTTACATATTGGTAATAATTTTGCATAATTTTTTAACAAAATTTGAGAAACATATAATACAGATGCTTAATCTATTTTATGTGGCATTTTTCATTTTGTGGTTATCGTGTAAACTTATTCTCGAACAACCTGACAGACACACCTTCTCTGAAAGTGTTTTGTTCAATATTCTATAGAAATCTACAAAACCCGTATCCCAAATTTCATTCGTCTAACTGAAAGCTGAGCTAGATGGAAGATATTCTTTTGTGACAGATATTTTTAAAATAAGTTTTTAGAATTTAGAGAGGTATAAAATGAGGAGTTTTATCAAAATCGCTAAATTGATTTTTTGATGATTACTACACTTTCTCTATACTTAGCATATGATGAAGAAAAGAGGTATCGGAAAAAGAGGAAAATGGGAAAAAAGGATATCAGGTAGAGCATGAGGTTTGTATTAGTAATTTAAGACACATTTCTTTCGTTTTCCTGTTGAAATAAGTGTCAGAAAGTTTTAAATTGGTAGAGAGAAACAATTATGAAATAGAAGTATTCATACATTGACGAGGAATAAGAGGTATTCAAATATTAGAGCTGATGTTAGAGGTATTCAAATATTGACTTTGCTAATCTTTTATTGCAGATATCGCTGAATGCATTACAGAATCTTCTCGAATCCAGGAAACAAGGTTTACTAATCATAATATTTTAATGGGGTATTTTGGACAACTTTTAGACTTTAATTTTCGAGTGATCATTTAGTGAGAAATTAAATAGAAAGCTAGCTTTTAATTTCTAACCACATTAATGATATTCGAATGCGTCTTTCTGAATTATTCATGAAGTTTTCTTTTACCATCTATAATTTTGTTATTTCTAATGGTCACTTACAAATGCGTAAATAATGATATATTCTTATTACGTATTTCAATTTCAAGAAATATGAATTCGGTTAATTGCCCAGCTAATCTATCTGAAATGTTTAAAATGTGGAAGGCTATAACTATATCTTGCTAACCCAATGTATATGCAATTGTTGATTTGTAACGCATTCTTGCACTACTTTATTTCATATGAGGTAATATTTGCTGAAATGTTAAATTCATTTTTATCATAAGTTGAAATTATTATTTCAAACATTTTCTAAAACATTGAAATAAGTTGTAAGATAATTTTTAATTAAATGATAATTCATATTCTTCATTTGTTTGGAATTCAAGGTAATAAAGATACAAGCAAAACGTCTTCTGTTTTTCTCCGCTGAATTATAAAGAGAGTTTTAATAGTGACAATCTAAGACGATCTTATACTCTATGACTGTTTAAAAATAAAGGTTTTCAGATCCTCTTAATAACTGTTTATATTTAATTATAGATTTTCAATTCAAATGTTGAGCGGAAATCTATTTTAAAGATTTTGAATAAATTTAGTTATACAAAAATATATTCAGATATACGTCGATTAAAAAAGAGAAAATAAGATATCTACTACAAGAAAGTTAAAGTTATTTATTTATTTATTTTGAAAAATGAGATTTAAAGAAGTATTCCCCATCGAGACAAAATAATTGTTAAAAAACTACAATATCTCGAGAGGCTTTATTATTTTTAACACATTTGACACTTCATTTCTTCCCTTTAATTAGTAAATGCAATTTTTGAAGAGAAGACTTGTATAATTAATTAATAACAAGATTCGTCAGTTTGCTCTTTGAAGCGATCAGACTTTCGGAGTCCATCAAAACGCGAAAGAAAACTCGCACATCAAACAGAGTAATCGAGTTGTTTCATAATAAGTTGCCTTCGGAAGTTTCTACGACGGTTCTCGTAGATCACAGACTCAGGCCACTTGCGTCAGAGGCCTGAAGAAGTTTGGCCGGAAAGTAAATTTCGTTTTCCTTTGATCTTAAGCATTGCTCCATTAAAAAGTTATATAAAAACGAAACGATTCATAAACGGCGTAGATATAATGTTGAAATTCGAAACGGATGATATGGTTCTCTGTAAGATCAAAGCGGAATTTTTCGTGATGAGGATGGTAAGAAAGAGGGAGTTCCTCCAGAAGAAAGTGAAAGTGAAAGAAAAGTGGAAAAAGAAGAAAGAAAAATAAACTTTCAATCCGGAAATAAAAATTTGGAAGAATAATGCGGTCTACTCGTGGAGAGAAAGAGAAAAAAAAGTTCTT
The DNA here is from genome assembly GCA_026543055.1 of Argiope trifasciata. Classification (NCBI taxonomy): domain Eukaryota; kingdom Metazoa; phylum Arthropoda; class Arachnida; order Araneae; family Araneidae; genus Argiope; species Argiope trifasciata. Next base: position 3,339,935 of record JAPMOQ010042969.1, read on the forward strand.
GCGCACTGAAAGTTAATTAACTGAATAGCTAGAGAAGTTCTGTGAAGGTAGTTTACTTTTTTATTTCTTTTCTTTTCTTCGTCTTTTCTTTTCGCCCTCACTTTTCTTTTCGCGGGGGGATACTGTAAATTTTCAGAACCGCCTGCTGTAATTGATATCGTTGCAACTCTTAAGAACTGAAAATTATTGCAAAAACTTTTTTAAGGTGAGAAAAAAATAAAAAGAGCACTTTTCGTGTAATTTGCTAAATTAAACCCTTTTTTAATGCGCGTATTATGTGTCAAGTTTAATTTAAATTGATCTGAAATATTTTATTTTTTTATGTGGCTTGTGTCTTGAAAAATGTAATATGTGTTTCGAAGTCTCTTTGTACAATTTTTTAGTTGTGAAGTAAAATTTTCATAAACTGTATATGGTGGGAAAAAAACAAACGAATATAATAGATATAAAAGAAGAATTCAGCATAAGAAAAGACAAATATAAGCGTGCTTACCATAGTTAAATACGATTTAATAAATAAAGAATGGCATAAGGTGTAAAAAAGGACTTGGAAACCGCGATATTACAAATATGAAGCTGTAGCGGTTAATCTAATACCTTGTATTTTGATACAACAGATGGCTTTGCCTTATAAACATCAAGGTATATTTTTCAATAATCTACCTGAAGGTCATTATTAAATTATATTCCAATGAAGGTCATGTATTTTCGTGCTCGTGTTTGTTTTGTCTTGTGAAATATGGAAATTGGAAAATGATTAAATAAATGTTACTGTAATCGTCAATTTTTTTCTTCAAAAAATTATCATTTTTTTTTTCTTTAGCTACCTCATGATGAAGTTATAAGTAGTCTCATCCCCGTACAAAGTTTAGTCAGTATCAACTTTTTTATAAAAGATTTCATATTTTTTTAAAAGCATAAAATGCTTCAGAGTAAATTCACAAACAAAATTTTATTTTCTTCAAAATTGTAATAATTTGCATGTAAAAATTCTTAAGTATCCTTAATTATAATAAGATACATTTTTATAATTAATCCTCTAGAGGAATAAAACATTGAAAATTTTAAAGTGGCTTCGTTTACGATTCCGTAATCGTTGTTATTAATCCGTAATCTATTTACAGATAAAATGTTTCTTATTTCAAATTTGTTTTTGGAGTAAATTTCATAATATAACAACAATGCATCATGCATTGATAGATTTTTCAGGATAATTAAATAAAATTCAAGTAAGTTTTGACTCAACTTTGAAATCGCTTATTGTTTACCTATAATTTAAAAGATAATTTGTGGGAAATAGTGAATCACATTTATTTATTGGAAATAACTATTTCTTAAAATTCAAAATGGGATTTTCTATATGCATACAACAAAGAGATAGCCATATCCAAATTGGTTTAATCAAAAGGAATCCAAAAGCAATCTTAATAACAGATTAATCATACACATTTTTGAAATTAAATTTATCTAAATCAGATAATTTAAAGGCGCTTTCATTTAGCATAAATAATACGAAATGAAAAAAAAAAGTTAGATTAGGTTTTCTGGTTGAGATAGGCGTAAAAGATTTAGCTATTTGTGAGATAAAAAATGAAGGTTAGTTAAAAAATGTATTTTTATAAAAACTCCTTGCCAGCATTTTTTAACTTCTTGCTTTTTTAAAAGATACAATTTTACGAATTCGCAGCAGATCTCTTTTTCACAACAGCATTAAGACATGCTAAAAAGTTTTGTGATTGAAGCTATTCAACAACATGATATATTCTGAAAGACACATTCGGAATTCGTACACGTATAAGGGAGATCAAATTTAATCATGTACAGCCAAAAATACAAATTTGTTTATACACAACTGAGAGTCGGAATTTAATCCTGTACAACGAGTAGACCAAATTAATTCATGCACAACTGGATCATCAATTATTTAGCAACAATTTTGTTTCTTCTTTAAACATAAAAGACGGGAAGAAATTATAAAAAATAATCTTTTAGAATTCTTTTTAATTGTTCCGTCTTTTTTCATAATTTTAATGAATGTCAAGAGATTTATTTAAAATATTTTTTGTTCGTATTTCATATCATAAAATGCTCCTCAGTGTATTATGAGTAGCTGAAGTTTAATTCCAAAAATCTTGCTTATGACTAAAACTCAACTCCACTAATCAACTATGGAATTGATAAAGATGCATCACAATATATGAATTTTAGAATATTCGAATTTATTAACATTTAACAGAGCGAAAATAGAATGCTAAACTAGAAATACATTTCTTCAAAAAATGTATAAATGTAAGGTCTTTTTTGTTATTCTTAATTCACTTTTAATATCACAAATTAATAGTAAGAAAATAAGGCAAAAACCATTAACAGAACATTTTTATTTAAATTAAGGTATCCGACTATGTTAAAAATACTGGTTATCGACCACATTGGTGAATTTGTTTTTAATTGTTATTTCTCACAGTTCTGACTTTCCTCTTTCCAATACTGTTTGTTTTTACTACGAAAAAGAAGGCCTGATCTATCATTCAGTGCCATATATTTTTCAGCTAAAATTTGTCTTAGACTTCCATTGTCTCAAAACTTTAATATTCTTTAAAATTCCACACCGTTAACATAGTATTTCAAAAAGTAACAGAGATATTTACATAAAAATTGCAGCGTGTGTTTTTAATGATATGGGCAATGAAATGAACCAAACGTTTTATTGTAGGTCAAATACTTTTTCATTTATAGGTGTGTTTAGAAAAATGAAGGTGCGAATCTATGGAATAAATGCATGTATATGTATATTTTTACATATAGCTTCTTTGCATCTCAACATTTTTTTCAGATTTTGGTTGATTTCATTCACCATTATACTCTATAACTTGTGTACAAAGAGAAATTGGATTGCTGCATTACCATTTTGTGTACAGTGTTAACCGTTTTGGTTAAATTTCACTAGAGTTAACTACAAATTTTCCTGTTTCTCAAACTATATTATATTTACAAATAATTTGGTTGTATTGATAGTATTTTGTATCATAATCGACAATACATCTATAAACAATAGTTTTAAAAAGTCCTATTTTTAAAAAATTTTCCTTCGAACGTAGTCGGATACCTTAATATGATAAAAAAATGTAAATAAATCAATGTTTTTATAATATTTAGATCATTTATGTTTTATTCAACTGCTTGAATCGCTGATTGGTTTATTGATTTGGGTCTTTTAGCACAAGGGTCATTCTTATGGTGTAAAACATAATTCATGCTTGAATCGCATTCTACTGTTATTTGAAAAAGTTTAAAAACTCTATTTCAGTATAGAAATTCGTAAGTTTTATCACATTTTATAGCATCTAACTGCTTTACATTACTACCTCATTCTATATAAACTTATTCCTAAATCTAATTTCGGAATGTATGGTCATACTCCCTATTTTTTATTTTCCTTAACTATATCAACCCATCTATATATAAATATAATCGGCATGCCTGTATCCAAAGTTATGAAAGAAAACTTGTAGATTCATTATCTACAAGACTTTAATAAATAAGAAAAAAATGAGGAAAATCTTTAATATTCATTTAGCAGAATAAAAGTGAGAACGAGAAAAAGAAAAAATAAAAGTTTTCCGATTGCCTCTCATAAACGCAATCTTCTCAGAGACTACCCAAATAAATTTTATTCCTCTCTCTCTCCGAACAAGCAACACATGGACTTAATTATACTGTAATTCAACTTCCCAAAGTAGATAGCCGTATAATGAAAGACTTCCATAAGTGAGTGGAAAGCAATCGATGAAGTTTCTACTTTTTCAGGATATCTCGCACCAAACTGTATATTCTCATGACTATTAGCATGTTTATCAACATTGGCAATGATTAATAACTTGCCCTAATTGCAGCTCATTTCGGTCTGCCATTTGTTATCGGCACCAGTTTTGAAAAGTGTGGAAGAACTAACAAAACTCTCCAATGGCGAACTGCCCTTCCACTCCAAGCAGCGGCAGCTGCTGGTTCCAGATAATGAGACTGCGAGTATTGTTTCTTCCCGGGTCACGTCTGCATAAATCACACAACAGTCGAGTTACACTCCTGCCATACAAATATTCTTTCTGGGGAACTTTCAGTCGATATGTCTTGGAAAAATTATTGATGCCTTTTGACGCAGCATAGGTGGGAAAAGTATCTTAAAATTATAACGTGTTTCGATTCTTTTTTTTTTCCATGGAGCGAAAGGTGTTTTCTTTGAATAAATTTTGAATGGCGCCTTTACATGTTTAACTTGGCACTTTGAAAATTTTACGTCCCCTCACGCATATTGAGAGGAACAGTTGTAAACCTCAGAATTTGGAATGATTTGATTCTTTAACTCATGAATACAACTGAATAACTTTTCAAGCTAATATTCTAAACTGCAAACAAAATTTCAATGTTATTTTTTTAATTAAGCTCTATTAATGTCTTTTAAATTTGAACTATTTTGATTCTTGATATTTAATTTTGATGTTAATTAAGCTATGAAAACCATTATATATCTACGACTTGTTAAATGTTTAAATAATATTACATGCTTGTGATGCATATTAATAATAAATGGTCATGAAAGCTAACTTTCGATCAGAGAACCAAGAATTTTGTAATTGTACACATATTCTTTCTGACGAACTTTCAGTAGATATGTCTTGGAAAAATCATTGATGCCTTTTGACGCAACGTAGGTGGGAAAAGTATCTTAAAATTATAACATGTTTCGATTCCTTTTTATTCCCATGGAGCGAGAATAAATTTTGAATGGTGGCTTTACATGTTTAACTTGGCATTTTAGAAAATTTCACGCATATTGAGAGGAGAAGTTGTAACCCTCAGGCTTTGGAATGATGGAACGAAAGGTGATTTCAGAGAATCTTTGAATACATTTTGAATGGCACCTTTACATGTATAACTTGGCATTTAGAAAATTTCACGCATGTTGAGAGGAGCAGTTATAAACCTCAGGCTTTGGAATGATTTGATTCTTTAACTAATGAATACAACTGACTAACTTTTCAAACATTTCAAGTTAATATTCTAAACTGCAAAAAAACATCTCGATGTTATTTTTAAAACTTAGCTCTATTAATGTCTTTTGATGATAAATCATTTTAATTCCTGATATTCAATTTTGATGTTAATTAAGCTATGAAAGCCATTATATATCTACGACTTGTTCAAATTTTAAAGTGGTATAATATGCTAGTCTTGTGATGTACATTAATAATAACTAGTCATGAAAGCTTACTTTCGCTCAAAAAACCAAGAATTTTGTAATTGATCAGTAATTTTTAATTAATACGATTCGTAAAGCACAATATTTTAGGAAGTATTGGGAATAAAATCATTTATTTTCTTGTTTTATTAAAGTAAAATGGAAATACACTGAAACATGTTAAACATTGGAAAATTATTTTCTTTTTTTAATATTTTACCGTACTTTAAGTTGACTGCTTCTAACAGTATAAAAGTCGTGTGTTTATACATGTGTAGGTTAACATTTTCCCCTTAGACATCAAGTCAGACTCAACCACATTTTGCACAATAATTTGAAATAAAAGTAAGAACACTTTGAATTTTATAAAAATTAGATAAAAATTAATTAATACTTCCCCCCTCAATAAATTCAAGTGGATTTATTTTAGAAAAAACACTTTCAAGCAGTACTGAAATTCAAATTATTAATATATCGCTTTACGTTCAATATTTATCACAAATTATCATTTTTATTTCTTTAACATATTGCATTAATTTTTGAAAACATTTTATCGCATTAGAGTTAACTTTGAACTTCTCAACCATTACTTTTTAAAGTGTCTTTTAGTTTAAATTTCAATGCATTTGTCGTGAGGAGTTTTTCACTATCTAGTGTTGTATAGCAAGGTATTCTTACGGTAAAAATGTCATTCAACCAAGGATTTTGATGTCAAGAAACTCCATTTTTATGAACTAATTATTAAGAAACCGAAACCCATTAAATGAAAGTAATTATAAGATTATTTTTGTCCGTTTCCTTTTAATTATTCATCATTGGGTTCCAGTATATCATGAGATTTGAACAAATAGCATACATGTTCTATTATGCCAATGACAAAATTCGTTCTACAGCATGTGAGAAATATAACTTGAGTTTCTTTGAAATATTTTCACAAGATAACTTAATTACATTCGTGGAACTGATATCTAGAAATTGTTTTGAAATATATTCATAATCTTCATAATTTTTAACATTATTTAAAAACTGTTCATTCAAGCATTAAACCTATAACTGCTGCTGCAGTAAACAATTAACTTTTTTTGTCTGATGACTGTATTATAAACTGCTGTTTTTTATATTGCAATTTTTATTTTATAAAAGATGTTTTTAAAGAGAAAAAAACCCAAATTTCAACAATTTTATTCTTTGTGAAAGGCAGATGAATTGAAAAATGCTACACCAGATTACAAATTATTTATAAAATATTATTTAATCTATACATTTTTCGTATATAACATTTGTATTTAAACAGAGTTAATTGCCTTATTGAACTTCATTGAAAGAATTTAAATATAAACTTAATTGATGAAGCAGGAAGTAAGTTCCACATAAAATGAATACTTTAGACATAACAAATTTAAAGCATACGTTGATGACAACACCTATAAACTGCTGTTTTTAATAGTGCAATTATTTTTAATAAATGATTATTTTTAAAAAAATGAAACTAAATTCAATTATTTTTATTCTTTGTTTAAGAGAAAATAAATAAAAAATTCTATCAAATATCGCAAATTTTTTAAAAATTTTTCATTTCTTACATGCAATATTATCGATTATATTCAAACAAGATTGTATTTCCAGGTAGCCCATTTTAATTGCAAAATACATGTACATTATTGTTTAATATCCTTATACAATATTGAACATTATTATTTAATATGATACAGTACTGCATTATACAGAATTGCTGCTAGGGATATTGAATTTTATCGAGAAATTAAATAAATGATCATAACGGATAGACTGGAAAATAAGTTCCACATTAAATGAAAAGCTTATACTGAACAAATTTAATGCATACTATGATGAAACCACCTGTAAACAAATCATTATACCATCAAATAAATCTTCCTGATGCAAAGACTTGACTTTAGATCTGTATTAAGGCCTACAGCCAGTTTCATTTATTCAGAGCCTCTTTCTGTAACAAAACTGTCGAATGAAGTTAGGGTTCCATGACCAAAATGCCTAAATAAACTTGACTAAGTAAACACAAAGACCAGCCATTATAGAGATGCAATGTTTAGGGAGGCCTTGTGAATAAACGAAGCTCAAGAGGCAGACCAAAAGAAATAAGACCGATACAAAGGAGGAACAGAGAGCGCTGGAAACAGAAAAACAAAATAGAGTGGAGCTAATTGTTTGGTCAGCGATCTTCAAAACCTCTGGAGACCCTGAATGTTACTGCGGGTTCCCATGATTCGGGTAATGATCCTGTGATTAGGTTTTATTAACTTTCGCGTTTGTTTTAGGTGAATTAAGCAATTCTTGAAGCAAACCATTACTTAAGAGAGAGGAGACTATATTTTAAACGGGAAGATAAACAAATGGGATAAATTAAGTATATCAGAGAAAACAATGAGATTCTTGTATTTGATATTCTGCGTCGAATCTCCTGAGGTTCACCGCTGCAAAAACAAAATACCAGAAGGAAAATCGTATTATCAAAAAAGAGAACATATTTTAAAACTAATTAAATATAGATTTCATAATACGACAGAACAATCTTGAACATAATTCTTTATCCAACGTATTTTTTTAAATGACAAGAAATATTCCTATTATCTTCTGCTTAGGTTTTATTTACATTAATGTTTATTTTAAATGAATTAATGTACAATATCGGTACGAATTGAAGTAAACAATATGGATGCAGAAATCGTGTGCTACCTCTTACCTAATATGTTACCTTTCCTATGCTACTTCTTACCTAATATGCTACCTTTCCTATTCTACCTCTTAGCACATATATGCTACATCTTGCCTAATATACTACTTTAAGTTAGAGGTAGGAGATATGCTACCTCTTACCTAAAAGGGGATATTCCTCCCACTGGAGGGGATGTACCACGGTCGTTGATGGCCTTTTGATCTCAACTTTAGCTCTTGTTTATGCCTGTCGTGGCATCCGAGATTTCAAATTTTTCCTTTTGTCTTCATGCGGGTCTGAGTAGCTCTCTAGGTTTACTTGCTGTGTTTGGGCGAGTTATTTCTGTGCTCTGGATTGCATACATCAAACTGCTGTTTTATTACTTCGATTTAATATTTCCTTCTAGAATTTTAAGTGTCACAGAAATGACAAGTTTATTGCTTCAATACTGATTAGTTTTGGTACTTTACCTTCGTTAAGAGTTTATACGTAGGCTCGTAGGATTTAGATGGTATCTTCCTCAGATGACCGCTGTTCATAATTACAATTTTCATCCTATCGATTACTTTCGAGTAACTTTAAAGGGGGCATCATTTCAGTAAGTAAATGAATTCACTTCCCCCAATGAAGCGAATTCATACCATCTGATTTCATTATTCATTCTTTACACACTGAAACTATGCTTGCACAGTTTCTTAGCATTTAGTAACATAATTTAATGATGGCAATTTTTAATTTAGTTGGGTTTTTTTTTCATAAAATTTATTTCTATTGTTTTTTTCACATTGATTATTTTCTTTCTGATATAAAGGAAGAACATTTATCCTACAAAAATTCACATTTAATACCCAATTTAAAAATCAAGAATCGGTCATTAAACAGGAACAATAAAGAAAGCTGTACGATTCACAAAGTATTTAGCTTATTGACTATCTTGTTTTACTTAGCACTGTATAGCATTAAACATTTAGCAATTTTTCGAAGACCAAGTTTCTTATGTAGTACAAAGTCATTGGTACAAAATGGAATAAACTTAATTAACTGTACGCTGTCTAGTAAAATTCGGACCGTGATGATTACGTTTGGCAATTGAACAAAATATTTTGATCTAGAGCTTACAGAAACTAGAACTAATTTAATGATAGCATTTTTTAATTTACTTTATTGCTGCTTTTATTCAATTTATTTTTATTATTTATTTTCACATTAATTACGTTCTGTCTGATATTAAAACAGAATGTTTTCAGTGAATACACAATTCAAAAATCTCGAGTTGCGCATTAAGTATGGGGTTTCAAATGGCACTGAATGCTTCATCATGTGCTAAATTTATTTCTTACTTTGTTTTATTTAACTTGGCATTTTTCCAAAGTAGAGTTTCTTTTCAAAGACCAAGATTCTTATGTATTAATTACCAAGACTTAACAACAAAATATTGTAAACTTTACTTAACAAGGTTTAGAAAAATGTGATTCAATAAGTTTGGCAATTACCACAAAATCTTTTAGCTTAGAGCTTATAGATTTGTATTTTAAAACATTTCAATACAAATAAAGCCATCTCGCTACTCTAGACACAAAATTTATTTGTTTCAGCCAAGCCCTGGATTGATATCTGTACAGGAGCTATCGATTGAACCAGTCTAAAGTCTCAACATTTCACCTCCTTCGCAGCAAAATTCTTCTTCGTTCCGGACAGATTTCAAGAGCGCCATAAATACAACCCTTTATTAATAACAAAAGCTCTCTTCCACTTTTGAAATGATAGCACATGCGCCCTCACTTTCCAATGAATCAAGCTTAATTGAACTTCCTTGACCTCAATTGGGCAGGGATATCGACATCTGGCATAGATCCAGGACTCGGCAACAAAATCGGCACCGCACCGAATGAAGTGTCAGTCAGTCATTCGTTCAATTTGTATACGGTTTCATTCTTTTTATTCGAAGAAAGAATAATGAATTCTTCGTCTCTCTCCTTCCACACTTCGTTAGGTTATTTCCACGCTGTGTTTCGAAGCAGGAAAACGCGCGAGCAAACTTTTATATGCAGCAAAAGTATTGGATATCAGAAACTGAAAGTTTTATGTCTCACATAAGTCTATGCAAAAGTCTTCAAGATTGTTTGAAACTATTAAAGACCGTATTTGAGTTATTTATTTTTAAAATGCATAACAAGCTTGTATTCATCGAAAATAAAAGTCGTTAGTGCATAAAGTTTCATCTTCCCCCTAAAAATAAAAGAGTATATGAAGAGGGAATAGAATAAAATTTAAGCATTCATTAATCACATCAGAATTTTTAACATATGTAAATCTCAATTATATTAATTTTCGTACTTTTATATTATGCCAAACATCATAGCATCAGAAATTATGAAATATAAACACCAAGAATAGACAAAATAGGCTAGTAAAATACTAATTAAATATTCAATAATCTGAGGACTACAGATGGTTCTTTAAGATATTTGCTTCACTTAAATTTTCAGACAAGGATAGCTCTAAAATTTAAATATAACAATACATTTGTGCATTAATGTATTGTTATATATCTAACATTTCTTTTGTTATGCAATTTTTGACTTATTCTTATCTTATTTACCTAAATTATTGGTAATGTTGAAAGTTAAAAAGATTGGTGTAAAATAAATAAAACGAAAAATAATAAAATGTCGAACAACTTATTTTGAAAACTAATATTATTTAATAAATAGAAAGTAAACTTTTGCAGTATATTTTATGATTTTACAAAACAGCATTATTTTGAGTATTGATGTATTGTTTAGGATTACTATATTGCGCTAGGTATTTGTATTTTTCTAGAAACTAATTGCACCTTGGGAGATAAAACGGTAAAAAAATTTTGGATGGCAAAAACTTTTTCCAAAGTTTAATTCATCGTTAGTTATAGATCTTGTTTATTAAATAGTTACTGACCCTTTTGGAAATTCAATCGCGCTATGAGACCATCCAATAAACAGAAACAAAGAAAAATTATATGAAATTAAATAACTACGCATTCAAAGAAGATTTTTACTGAAACATTTTATTTCTTAACACTTATTTCTTATTTCACTTAAGAAATGAAAAAATGGTAAGTTATACACTAAATCAGAAGTCCATTATAGTAAAAGCACAAATATAAAAATGTATTTTGGAAGACAACATTAAAATCAACATATAGAAAAAAACTATCTATTAAAAAAATTGCAGCTCGCTAAAAAATTAGAAGCAGGAATTATTAGTACAGTATATATATTAAGTTGGGAAATACGTTCGTAGCGTTTTTATCAAAGACTTTTATTTAAAGAAAATTATTAATAATAACAATAAATAAATCGATTATGTATTCGCAGTTGCTATTTAGACCTCCTCCCACCTCTCGATCAATATGTCGATGCTATTCCGCCAAAAGAGGTTGTTGGACCAGTTTTTAAAGCCCTCTTCTTTGTTGAAGGTAACGCAATTCATATAGTTCGACAGAGAGCTGAAAAGATGGTAATCTGAATGTGCAAGATCCGGAAAATTCGGCGGATGCTAAAAGACCTCCCATTCAAGCTGTTGGAGCTATTTCAACATTGGGGCTTTTGTTGTCTTGAAGAATATGGTTTGACCTCTCTCATGCTGTGTAGATGGACTATGGTAACTGTGTAGATGGGCTATGGTCCGTGGTAACCGTGGCATTCCTTTCGAGCATTCCCCAGTACCCCATGCCCTCCCAGCCAGAGGGGCGAGTTGTCGACGGTAAAATCGCCATTTTTGAACTTTCAAACCATTTACGTTCTGTAAACTCACCTATGACACCTTCTCCGTATTCGTTGCAGATGTCCCGTGCTGCTTCAGCAGCTTTTTGGCCTCGATGAACAATGAAAAAGAGAAGGTGTCAAAAATGTTGTTTACCACCTGGTTATTCCATTTCTTAGCCTTATAAGTAATTAAAAATTAAAATACCCAAAAATACGATTAGCACCGTTTTGTAGAGCAGAAATAGCTATATCGAACGAATACCATACACTTTGTCAAAAAGCAAAAAGAATTGTAAAACAAAGAAAATATAAAAACTCTACGAACTTACTCCCCAACCTAATATATTCAATAACATCAGTCGCATCTAAAATTAATAATTTGAAAAAGAATGAATGTAATCGGATTCAAAGGTATATTTAAAAAATACCGTTTCAAAGAGATCTTGAAAAGTATTATGAAAAGAATACATCTCATAAGCAAAGCATTGAAATAGTATTGTTTAGTAATTATTTTTTTATATTTAAGAGAAGAATGCAAATTTATTGGCGTTTCCGTTATTGCGTTTTTAAACATTCTTAATAAACAAAAAATAATGAATGACTAAAGAAATATATCATTACGATAATAGTAATAATTAAGCTTCTGCTACACAATATCCATTCCTTTTTCTGCTTTAACCGTGTTGCTGTGCCGTAAAAAGTAATTTGTTTAAGCATTTATATCTACTGCACTTCGAAAAATTAATTACATCACGTGCGTGCAAGTAATTTATTTTAAATATCATTAATGTTGAAACGTATTTTTAACAGCATCCCAAGAAAAAATATTGGCTTTGCATGAGAATATTTATTCAGAGTTATTGAATTCCCGAGGAAAAAGTCGGAGACAACGAAATAGTATTCTGGTGTTTCCATACATTGAAATTCAATGTCATATTTTGAAATATTGAAATTTATTTTTGAAGAATCGGGGAAAACGCAAAACAAAGCGTATAACAGAGCGTATAAACAAGAGGATAAGAGAAAGGATTTTATTATGTATATTCAACTTGTGCTGTTCTCTGGTTATTTTTCTCTCTAGGATTTATTAAGGATTTTCCATTTTGATTTATGAGAGTTGGAACTATTTTGATTATATGATATTTTATTTTTATGTTTCCAAGTTGTTTTTCGATTTCAATTTTTTTTTCTTGAACCTGAAGCATCATATAACTGTTGAAATGATTTGAATAAACATGGTATAGAAAAAATTTATCATTTGAAAATAGTAAATATTTATGTGCGTCAAAGACAATAACAAATAAATTGTTTTCATGCAAGCAAAATAACTGTTTAATGAAATTAAAATAATTATATATGTTTTAAGTCAATATTTTTCATTTGATTTTGGGGTTGATGATACCCTTTAACTAAGTATTAAAATAAATGCTTTTTGATATATTTATTTTTAAATATATATTTAGATGAAATTACATTTTGAAAAAATGTCAAGTTGAATTAATATTTAAAAATTGAGTGACATATATGATTTAATCCTCTTGCTGAGTAATTCTGAGAAAATGGATGCGAAGTTCGCAAATAAGATCAAAGAGAGCGAATCGATACTTTATTTTATACGATAGTAATATGATATAACAAAAAATATGTAATCGTAAAAAATAACGTTCTAATTGCGGGATGAACAGAAAATGCACTGATTGAAAACCAATGGAAATCGCAGGATACGCAGCTGTAAAGTGAACACGTGTGATTGTTTTTAGAAGTGATAATCACCGGAGTTGTTTCATGACAGATCCTATTTAAGCACAAGTGTTAGGAATTTCAAATTATTGTATAATTTTCATTTATTAAAACTTCACATCTTAATTAGAAGCAATATTATATTCAAAAATTGTAATTACATCAAGATTAACATATTCGATGAAAAGAGCATTAAAAATTCCAAAAAAGGTAAATTATATAATCTGGCGCAATTGGAGCTGGAAAATATTTGATACACAGTGACATCAAATTATAGCAATCTAATAACAAATAAAAAATTCTGTAATAAAGCAAAACATCACGGAAAAATAGTGCTCAAAATGTCTAATGAATATACTTGTTTTTTTTTTGTTTGTTTTTTTGCCAAGAAAAACATTAATTTACAAATTTGTTAAGTCGTTTTTCAGTGTTTTCAATAGAATCTGCCTGATGAATGTTATGGGAAACAATATTTCCAAAATCAAAATTAGAGATTTTGTGAGGGTTTTGCAAGACAACAAGTAATTGTTTTCAAACCCTTTATTTATTTTTGTCTCGTTACAATCTTACTATTTAATATTCATGACGTGTAATTTCCATTCAGTATTCCATCTTGAGATATATGCCTCGGTTGCGTCCATCATACTGTTACGGATTTCCTCTATTAATCCGTCGGGTTCTTTTAAACTTGTATAGTGGGTGTGTATGGTATTAGAGATGAGATGAAGAGCACACAGAATGATCAGTCCTTTAGTGGAGACACAACATAGACGTTTATTAACAGGACGAGGAAAGGACAGCACACACACGACAAATATTCACAACTATGTACAGGAGACAACTATTTACAGTCGAGACTGTACTGCAGATAGTAGTCCACAGGCAGGAATTCTGTAGTGACAATGTCCACAGAGCGGCCAGACAGGATTCAGCCGGAGAGGGAATCTTTATGGGATTCGCTTTACACCTCCTGGGTCTCTCCAGAACAGGCTGAACTATTCCTTTGTCTCTTCTTGCCTCTACTGTCGACTTACTACTTCGCACAACGGGACTACTCCTTAGTTCGGGACAGCTCCGTTGCCGACGGCGACACAACGGGCTTTCACACACGACGCAGGCTTCGTCAGTATATGCAACACAGAGATTAGCAGTCCTCCGTTCAGGACTCCACAGTTCAAGACCTTTCTCTCTTAGGTCTTCTCGATAAATTCCACAGCGCTACTTGTCTTCGTTGAACACTAGATCGTTCAGCTTCGGCTTCTCTCCACTGCCGCACTTCGGCTTGATTCCACTGGATTCTTCCTCGGATATCTTTTCCCTTTTCACCGCTGCTTCGCTTCGACTTTATCCGACTCGATTGATTCCACACTGACTTCACTCACTTAGCCCTCTTCCTTATATATACCGGTGGTAGGCGGGGCTAACATCTTCTGGACCAATCAGGAGCGTTCTAGCTGGATCTCGGCTCCTAGTGGACGGATCGGGAAAATTCTCGATGTTTCTGGTACTTTCCATTTTGTCGCCAAAGTCGCCAAATTCGTTGCCAAGTTGCCAAATGTTCGCCAAGTTTGTCGCCAAGCCTTGGGACCTCTGACGTCACACCCATTCACTCTTCAATACACATTACTGTCAATCTGTCTTCCTTACATTGACAGTATTTGCGCGGGAAAGCAAAACCACAGGTTCGTAACAATACTTTCTAATATTCATGACGAGTACTTTCCCTTCATTGTTATACCTTGAGATATATGTCTCTGTTATATCAATCACTATTTAATATTCAGGACCAGTATCTTCCATTCTTTATTCCATCTTGAGATATACGTCTCGGTTATATTATTTATAGCTTCTGATATTCAGGATATTCTTTGATTTCCTGAATATTAGAAGAATCAATAATCAATCATAAGATTTCCAAAATCCAAATTATAAATTTTGTGAGATTTTTGCAAGACAACGAGGAATTGTTTTCAAACCCTGAATTAATTTGTGTCTCATTCTTCAAACATGATCTTCTCTAAGAATTATTAACTTTATCAAAATTCCACAAATCTTTCTCCCCACAAAATACTTCCGTTTTCATTATTGTACTACAAATAGTCATTACAGGGTGTCCGACAAGGTATGCAACGCCTAAAATGTACAGAGTCGGATAGAACACGTGAAGACGAGTATTTTTGATGTATTTGCGATATCTTAAACTAACTATGACGCTATAGTCGGGGACTCAACACATTATACATCAAAATACTTGTTTATATGTATTCTATCTGAATACGACAATATTAGAAGCTGCGTACCTCGTGGTACACTGTAATTTGCGAATTGTATTTAAACATTAAAATTTATTCCTTATTACTTTTTTAAACCGACAAATATTCCTTGAGATTCCAAGTTAAGGGATATTTTGCGGCGAAAAGTTTAAAAAAGTTTTGTTGATTAAAAATGTTTAATTGTGTCATGATATATAATCATGAAATGCTTTTTTAAATCTTTAATATATATATTCAAAACCAAGAAAACGTATTAAAATTTTTTCAATGTCTCTCATAACACAGATACTAGAATTCTTGCAGTACATACATAAAAAAAATATCTCATCGATAAAAAATATCAAAATGCGTCAATATATATATAATCATGAAATATTTTTAAAAATCTTTAATGGAAACTTTTAAAACCAATAGAAGATATCGGAATTTGTTTGAATGTCATCCACAGCGTAATTACAAGAATTCCTGTACTGCATAGATTGAAAAAAGTGTCTCATCGATAAGGAATATTAGAATGTGTTAAAACATATAACCATAAGAGTGTTTTTAAAAACTTTAATGAAAACATTTAAAACCAATAGAAGATTTCGGAATTTGTTTCAATGTATTCCATAGCATAATTACGAGAATTCCCGTTGTACATAATAAAAAAATGTCTCAACGATGACAAAATCAGAATGTGTCAAAACATATAAGATTTTTTTAAAATATTTAATGAAAAACATTCAAAAGCAAGAAAGGATATATGATTTTGTTTCAATGTTATCCACGGCATAATTACAAGAATTCCTGTTGTACATACATCGAAAAAGATTGTCTCATCGATAAGGAATATCTGAATGTGTCAAAATACATAGTCATGAGATTTTTAAAAACATTTAATGAAACATTTAAAACCAGGAGAACATATCGGAATCTAATTCAAAGTCACAAACAACACAGTTACGAGAATTCCTGCTGTACATACATCGAGCCGCGGCGAAAACCAAAGCTTACGATTACTTAAAGCGCTCGATGACAATAATTCTCTTCCGAATACTAATGTTTTTTCGACGCTCAAAAGAAACACCAAATGCAGTTCTCCTCAGAATACTAAATGGAAAGCTCCGAGGCACCAAACTAGAGAAGAGGAAAAAAAAATATATCCTCCCTCAGAAAACAGCCTCACAATTTTTTCCCCGTTACATTTCTTAGTGGAAACACATCCAGAGAGAGAAATATTCCCTGAAAATAAAAAGTTTTCTTACAGCTATTTTATTTCTATCTCAGCGTGCCGTATATCCGATCTGCTTCCCCGATTGGCTCCATTTTTCAAGGAATACCCTTCAATCCCTGGGGCCCCAAAAAACACTGGGAAAGTGTTAGATCAAAAAATAATTTTTCATTTCCAAATTAGTTTTTACGCTCATGCAAAAATAATCCTGTCAGGATTTTGTTGAGCTTCCCGATTTAAAAGAGAGTTTTGTGGATAGAGGATGAGTTTTGAAGACGAGGTCCCTTTCTCTCTTATTCAGAATGTGCATTAGGTAAATTGCTGGGCTCTGCATTATTTCTTTCGCATTGATTTTTTAATTAATCGCATTATTTATTCAAATAATGGATAGCAACGGGAAGCAACCACATTTCCTGCTGTTGTGTATAATTGATAAGGAAGGCATATTGCAACGCTAATTATTAAAAATTTCGGCTTTTCCTTCTTATGTGTGGTTTTGTTTATCATTTTTGCGCCCTCAGAACATTTTTTCAATTTATCAGCTTACAGGCATTTTCATTATCTTTTGATAAATATTTGATAAGATGGTAACATAAAAAGCGAAACGACTTGTTTATAAGAAAAAAAATCTTCTTTTTCAACTGAAATGAGATTTCTTAAAGAAAATCTATATTTTTCACTATTTTTCAAAGGCGTTAAAGATCGTGAGAGGATTAAAGAATTTATTTTCTTTATAAAAGTTAACCTGTATTTTTTGTCAAGAAAGGCAACCAAAGTTCTGTTTGTATAATTTTGAAAACTTATGATATATTTATATTAGAAAAGAAGGAAAAATTGTATTCTGCTGGCGAGATAACTGTGCTTAGATTTTGAAATATAGATTTAGATTTTTTTAGAATTTCAATTAATTAAAATAAAACGAATTTTCTGCGATTTTCTTTGATAACTTCAAATAATCTTGTTAGATAAAAATTAGTTTTGTATTTTTCAAAAGTTTAAAATCATTGCCATTTTAATGATATCAATTAGATAGGCGTTACAGTATTATCACAGATTTGTATAGGAAAGATGCCTTATAGTTGAAACGATTATGGACGTGCAAAGAATGTTGAATAATATTTTGCAAAATCAGGGAATAATTTAAATATATGTTAACAATACACAATGACCCATAAATGCTGGCAGACTTCAAAATAAATCATTAAAAAGAGTATTGTTAAAAACAAATTCGATTTTCGGAAATGTGTTTGAGAGCCCTTGGATTATTTTCCTATTAAAAAGTGATTAAAAATGACCAATAAATATTCCTTACATGTCAAACTGAGATGGTTTAGTCAAATGGGGGAAAACAACGCAAAATAAATTGACGCAACGCATTTTATATTAAAGCAAAATGTGTTCAATAGACCGCCATAGAATGTATTAAGCAAATAGAACACGTAACTACGCCTTTCATAGCTAAGTGTTGCGTGTAGCACAGGTACGACAAGAGACACGCTGAATGGCATCTTTCAGTTCCACCAAGATGCATGGGGTGACTAAGTAGTCACCAGACTGAACTATAGGATAGGATAGTTTTCTTTAATAGGATAATTAAACTTATAAATTTATTAAAATCTTTTCGTGTTTTACTTAAACGCATAAATTTATTAAAATATTTTTGAGTTTTTTATGTTTACAGTATATTCCTTTGAATGCCCTATATATGATGAAGTAAACATAATCACAATAAGTAGTCAACAGATTTTATTATTGCACCTCTCTTTCAAGAAATGCAATGATGTTTGTTATAATGTAATCAATTCAACCTCTATATTCCAGTTAATCTGCTTACTTCTTTAAGAATGTAATTAGTTAATTAAAGAAACATTTCCACGTAAACAAATTTTTCTCGAGGCGATATTTCGACTTCTGTATCTGCCTTTTAATTTAAAGAAGCCCGTTTGTGAAAACATTTCATGCTGACGTTTTCAATTTAATTAAAAATATTTCTTTACTTTAATGAAGTTCGTATTCATTTAAATTTGTTTCACCCACGTTTTGAAAAAAAAATTCTGTTTCCGTTTTCTACATTTTTCAATTTAAATTTTCTCATTTTTGATATTTTGTTTGTTTAAAAAAATCTAAATATGAGTTGAATATCTGAATTCTGAATGAGGAATTTAAAATCAACAGTTCTTGATTTTAAAACAAAAATATTATAGCAAGTTCACACACTTATGAATTTATAATTCATTCTTTGATGTTTAATAATTCACAGCAATCTAATATTTGTATTTAGCATTTCAAAATGTTTAATAAAGTATTTACATCAATGCAGTAGAAAGAAAATTAATGAATGAATGCAAAAATACATATAAGATATCAATACCATATAGCAAATCGCAAACATTTTCGCTATTACTACATAGCACATTTTGTATTTTTTTAAACTTTAATAGAGAAAAGGTACCTAATTATGTGGCAAGAGTGGATTAATTAGCAAGTGTAAATCGAATCGTAGACTATATATATATATATACGTCCGGCTATAATATGTTGAATTTTAGAACTAGTTATGTTAAAAATAATAAAAGTGGAAAATCTCAAGCTCACCCTCACTTAATGAAAGAATTTGCAGACTTACATCTACTGTAAAGAACTCAACAAAGAAACTTATTCAAAAGAAAGGTTTAAATGTTTGTCAAAAATTATTAACACAATTAAAATATCAAAAAGTTTCTTTTATACAGAAAATTTTTCTAAGCTTCAGTCGCTGCAGAGGCATAAAATAGAACATTTGAATAATATAGAGTCATCAAATCGTAACCTGGATTAACCATGGAATGCAAATAATTTTTTTTCTGACGGATGGAGTGGATATATTAAAGTATTATTGACATAACTTAATGAAGGAAAAGAAAATTTACTCCAAGCACCAATTTGGAGGATACTTTGTAAAACTAAGTTATGCACTTACTATACTGTGAATTTAAATGTTCTCACCACTGGTGAAATGTACTCAAAAGTATAGCAGTACCTTCGCAAGTCATATTCTACTGTACTGCATTCAAGTCATGCTGAATTTCCTGCTGCAGAGTATTAGAAAGTTCCGAAGACAATATCCATATCCATCGAGGTACAAAAATTAATTCAAATCAACAATGCTGAAACTTTGAAATGACCAACAATGTCACCAGATCTCATCAAAATATAGAATGTAGAGGATTTGGAGGATACCGAAATAGAAAAATGAGAGGCATATTAGGTCATTTATAGAGCCGATGTCTGTTGTTGAATAAAGATGATATAAAATAGACCCGGGACTAGTTTTAGGCATGGGAATCAGTATATTTAAGAAATTCTACGAAATATTCCTGAAATATCTTTTATGTTATTAAGAGTTTAAAAGTTTTATTCAAACTTACATATTGAATCGTTTATTCAATATTATTTTCTGAAAGCAGTGAATTTACAAATTAAGCCAAATCGAGGTTTACTTTTGATGTTTTGTTTAAGATATGCCCATTTTCTCAAAATGCTTTACTTTCCTTAAAGTTTTTATTCAGACTGTAACCGAAGAAGTACTGAATCATTCACGAAAGTAGCAAAAAAAAAAAAAAGAATGATTCAGTTAGTTTATTTCGATATTCAAAAATATAAGATAAGATCTTATTATGGGAAGAATATTATATAAAGGTTTTGTGATTCTTTATTTGCTGTCATTTTTATGCTTGGTTCTGTTAAATTTTGATATTGTGAAACTGATACAACTAATTTTAAACCATAAAAAGAATTTTGTCCTTATAATTCAAAGTAATAAATTCAATTACCTTATCTGTACCTTCATCACCACACAAAGGACTGAAATACTATACAACCTTTACATGATAGATGGGTCAGTTCCTTTCGTGGGATGTCCCGAAGAAAAAATCCTTTTTAAAGTGGCTCTAATCAAATAAGACCACTTTTTCTTAGGACCCATTCTGAAATCGAAAGCAACTGTAACAGGGACAAGAAGAAAAGAAAAACAAAAAGGAAAAAAAAATTAGGCTTGTAAAGAGAAAAGGAAAAAATAAAAAGAAAGTTCGAACGAAAAAAAAAAAAAGAAGAAAGTTCCAGACTAATTCAATGAGGGACGTTGACGTAAGTATTCTGCTGAATTGACAATGCCCCTAGGCACTTAATTCCATGTGCCAAAACCGTTCTCTCTTTTCGAGTGTCTTCCTCAATCGCTCTGTTTTTCCCGATTTCTTTAAAAATTTTCCCTTCCTTGTCTTGGTCCATTTCGATGAGGGTTATTAAGTCATGGAAAGTTCTTGAGTCGTCTGCCGTTAATCGATGATTAGTCGGGATTTGTTCTCTTGTTGCTATGCGATGGAATGCCTGTGTCAGTCATACGTCATATATTTATCTAACTTTTAATCAAATGCTTGCTATTTATCAAGTGGTTGAGTGATTAAAAATCGATCTGCGAATACTCCAGTTGAGTTTCACGGAATTGTTTGAATAAAAATTCGCCTTGACTTTTGAATATTTTAGCATGATTCAATCTGTTTAAAGGGATATTAAATTTCTGATTCTTTAAGAGAAATTATTTAATAAGATCTTTTGTATTAATTCAGTTTGGAAAGGGAACTGTTTTAAGACATGATTCACGAATATCATCTGACCTTTTGACATTCAAATTTCGTGAAAAATAATTTTAGGGTATTTTGGATTTTAAATAAAGTGTGGTTTAGATGGTGAAATCAAAATCATTAGTTAATGTTATAAAAGTATATGTGTCATGATTTTAACATTAACTTAATTAACGTTAAGTTACTGTTACTAAAAGCATTAGTAAATTTTAAAAAATAAATTAAAGTTCATTAAATATTGTGAATCAGAAACTTAGTAAGCAGAATTCGCAATGATGAATGATATTAATTTTAGCCATTTAATTCCTGATGTGTGATAATTTAAAAATGTTTTGTTTTTTCCAATTCTTGAAGAAATCACGGTAAAATGCTTTAAAAAATCAAATTTTGTTTAAACTTTTTATTAGTTTTTGATCATTGGAAGCTTTTCACTGGAGAGGCGAAAAAAAATTTTTTTAGTAATATTAAATTTTACTTAGATATCTTGAAATTCAAATAGTTACTTTAGATACATTATCGAAAAAAACGATACTTTGAAAAAAATGCAAAAAAATACAAACAGACAATATAGAAAAATAGTGACTGTTGTATACATGTTGAAATATATATTTTATAAATTAATTTAATAATATGTTCCTTATTCATCTTATTCATATTTATAAACATTCTACACACAGTTTAATTTAGAAAATGCATTTACATTCTTTTCTTTTATGAACCAAGCTATATATGGCATTTAGCGCAAATATTTATCAAAAATAAAGTTTACGCATTTAGATTAGCTGAATATAAAATCAAGTTTTTAAATTCTTCAATTAGGTACCATATGCATTTGTTAAAGTCTCCTGAAGTAAATATAGTTTATTTATGTTATGATATTAATTTCTGGTCTACACATAAAAACATAAATTTCAAATGTAGAGAAAAAAGATTCGTCATTTCTGTATAAGAAACTTTGTTTTTAGTTGTTGTTGACTATCATGGAAAGAAAAAATGCTTAGCAACACAGTAAAACATTACATATACTGAATGAATTTAAATTAGTTCTTTTAAAATACCGATTTCCTATAAAAATTAATTTGTCCTTAGTTTTGATTAAAATACATTTTTTTTTACAAAGAATTTATTTTATTTTTCTAATATTTTTTTCTAGACAGTTAGTTTTCAAATTTGATCAATACTTCTTAGACACTAGAGAGCACTTTGCGATAGATTTTGTCCTAAGCACTCTTATTCGTCATACCTATTTCTACTCATTATATCACCTGTTATATCCAGTTTATCGTTTAAAATCTGAACTATGTATAAAAACTGAAAATATAAGAAGAATTTTTGTACTGCTCAAAATAATATTTTCTTCTGAAATTATATTTATTGGCATCATCTATTCCCATACATTTTTTAATGTAAGAATTAAGCTTTTATGAAGTTTTAATGAACTATTAATTCGATTTGTAATTTTAAAATTTCAACTTTTTTAGCAGTCCCAAATTATAATTCTTTAATTCCTTATAAGTTTTATTCTGGGAGACATAAATATAAGTCTAACATACTGTAAGAAATTTCTAAAATAAGAAGTATATTAAGCACTTGAGGTAAACAAAAAAAATAAAAATGATTTTGGAAGCAAGTTATTTTTTATCTTTCAGAGGCTTTAAAGGAATAAGGATAATTTAATTTATAGAATAAGGTATTAAAATTTAACAATAGTTCAAAATTATATTTGAATTAAGTATTTGATAGCTTAAAAGGATGTGAGTTAATTAAAATATGCTAATGACATCTACTGTATACAAACGATATATTTGTATTTTTATTAAGTATTTTAATAAGTATTTTTTAAAATACTAAATAAATAATTAAATAATACTAAATTAATCAATGACATAAATATTAATTACTAATCTTTGTTAAACAGTTCTTATTGACAAAAAAAAAAGATTTTTCATTTGTTAGTAAAACAAAAAGAATATAATTTAAATTTTAATAAATAAATTAAATAATGCATTCAAAAATTCTTTTATAAAAAATTAATCTTGTACATTAATATTTAAATAGTTTGAAATTGTAAAGTAATTCATATCAAACTTAGAACTAAAAGACTATTTAATGGTAATAAAAAACATTAATAGATATTCAACCATTCATTTCATGAAATTTTTTTATAAATTCCATATTATTGTTCGCTATTACTCTGAATTCTTTTAAAAACTAAAAACAATATATATAAGTGTTTTTACATTATGCTACATTTTCAATTTACTCAGACCTTTCCTTAGTATTTCAACTTTCATAAAAACACTGAAATACTTTATAAAATGGAGCGAAATATTATTCTTTAAACAAAGCAGTTTATAGGGAAATATTACATATTTTTACTTTGTTGAAACAAGGTAATGTTTCAAACCCAAAAAATTCCATGATAGCTTTTATTGATTAAGGCTTTTTAAAATGGAAGAAAAGAATCACAAAGATGATGTACTGTTTTAAAAATACTATCTGAATGCGATATTAAAAATAAAGAAAATCAGTTGTGAAATCGTTCTTTTCGATCTTTTTTTTTTTTCTTTTTTAGCTTAGGTGTTGGGAAACACATCGTTTGGTATTTTGATGTTCTTGAATAATTAAAAAAGGCTGTTTAATATTTTTTAATTCATTATTGAAAATCAATTTGTTTTATTTCTTGGAAATTCTTATTAAAATACTATATGGTACTTTTACTTTTACAATTTCCATTTACTTCTCATCCTAATAAAAATATAAATCTATGATTGGTAAAATGTAGGAATTGTATTGCAAAATGTAGGAAATGTAGGAATGAATTGGAAATCATAAATTTCCAGGCTTGCAATGAGGTTATTGTCAAATGAAAAACAATGTTTTGCGGTCTATATGATAAAACTAAAATGATGGCTTAAAAGATTCTTAATTTCAAAATATTTCATATGTTGTTTCAGGAAGATACATTCATTTAAAAATGTGCATTGAATTTCTGGAAAAATTAAACTCGTCGCATTTAAGAAAGAAAAGTGAAAATGAAAACACCTTCTGTAATGAAATGCATATGCATTAGGGTATATTTCGAAATAGTTATTAGAGATAATGTTTCAAGTTTTTAGATAATTTATGAAATGCATTTCTTTTTTTGAGGAAAGTATATTAAAGTAAAAGAGTATAAATTGTAAGTATTAAATTCATCATTTGGCGTTTACATTTAAAAACTTTTACAAATAATAAACTAATATCAAAACAATGGAATTTATCGATTTGGATTCACAAAATTTCAGATTCACAAAATTCAGACAATACAATCAGACTCCTGAATTCCCTTAATGAAATTTTATAAATGGAATTTTATCTGAGATTAATTTGCTATTTTCAGAAAATAAATTATAAAAACACGTGTTTAAGAGTTATTGGCAGCTTCAATGTGTCAAATTTGAGTATGAAAGGATGAACTGCTCCAAATTTCTATAACACTATACCCTAATGATAT
The DNA here is from genome assembly GCA_026543055.1 of Argiope trifasciata. Classification (NCBI taxonomy): domain Eukaryota; kingdom Metazoa; phylum Arthropoda; class Arachnida; order Araneae; family Araneidae; genus Argiope; species Argiope trifasciata. The sequence continues at coordinate 3,364,953 of JAPMOQ010042969.1, forward strand.
TTTATTTATGATGTGTCTTATCCCACCTGATTGACAGTAACTTCAAACCAGATTCATGATCTCGAATGCCTTCAAACAATGTAGCACTGCCTCAGGACTCGGGAACAGTTGACCTGTATTGAAACCGACGCAGGCCGAAATGTGGGCAGTAGCAGCTTGAGTCGCATTGCATTTTGGTTGATTGTTTTTGTCGGTTTTATTTGGTGCAAAAGTCATCTTTGGCCATACTGCGCCAAGCTAACGGTAAGGAAATAAGACAAATAAGGCCATTGCATTTTGCCCACTGGGGATAAACTTTGTGGCCCATCACATGACGTTGTGCAAGAGTGTGTCCGGAATCTAGTCAGAGTTGTCTGATAGCGCCTATTGTCAGCCCCAACTAAAAACAGCTCTAGGGTGATTTTCCGCATACCATTCATGCATGGGGATTCTCCTCCAAGCATAAAACTTTCCAGACCCGGGTGGTCATTTCTGAAAAAGTAAGACAGCCAGCATGGGCCATACTCTATGTAAAAATAGATTTGATGTAGTGTATTTCAATACATACTAACAAACATAAACCATGCCAAATTCCTTATTCTAGCATACAAATTACAGACAGTGATCACCATAAGATATGGGCATGTGAGAGCTGCATACAGAAAATGGTTGTATGAATTAGGTAACTTATTTATTCATAAGTGGTTTGGGATCAAAATGATAAAAAATACCATTTTTTAAAGGAATAATTTATATATTTTTTAATTTCAAAATTAAATAAATATATATTGATGAAAAATAAAGTATTTTATGGAATAATTACCACATAGATTAATTTAATTAAAAAATGTATGCGTCCAATATTCGATATTTTAATATAAAACCTTGCAAAAATTTGGATGGAGAATGTGCTGAAGTCGTTTCCCAATTATTTAGTTTTGAAAACTCTAAAATTCTTTAACCGAGTCATTAAAAATGAAATGTATTAACCTTTCGCAGGTGGAGATCTTCCACGGCTTCAAAATATCGCCTTTCTAATGACATGAACTTCCGTAATAACATTTATAGGCGCAGACTTTAGTTACTTTTCTCCGAAATTATTAACTCTCATTTCAATGAATATAATATTTAGTTGAATTTATTCTCTTCGGTTAAATTAGATTGATATCGAACGAAGTCGGAAATTAAATCTGGTTGGGGAACTTCGCAGCATTCATTCAAATATGATCCAGAATGTAGGCAGCATTAAACATTTAAAAGAATATTTTTAAGACATGGTTATATTACGGTCGATAAGCAAAATGATCTTTCTAGCCCTCTTCGAATATTTAGGGAAATAAAAGGTTGTTAAAATTGTTGCAAGTAAGTGGAAAAGCAGAGCATTTAAAGTGAAGACGTTTTATAATAATATTTTCTAGATAAATATGAAACCATTTCCACGGTATAATAAATTTTTATGCCTTTTTGGCAAGATAAAGTGCTTTGAGATCGTAAAAGCGGTACCGCATGATACAATGTTTGTGCGCCAGTGCTGGAAAATATGCTAATATTTGGTTTGCAAGAACTGATAAAAATTTTACGAGCGCAGAAACTTTATGATTGCTAAATAGGTAGAGATTTTGCTAAATATGAAAGACCAGATAGCGAAGGATGGCGAAAAAAGAAAGGTTCTTTATGGTAGATGTAAAGAAATGGTTCATGGCTACAAATGTGTTCTAAAAATTCATCGATAATATCAATGTTCCGAATAAGTTAGTGACAGAGTTCGGCTGTGTCAATGTGTTTCGCAAACTTTTATGCACTGGGTACATTGTTTGATTTTTATGAGTACATTATTTCCAAATATCAAACTTATCGCTAGAAAATAAAATAACCTGTATTCTCTATAATTTCAAACAAAAAGAGATATGGATTTAATGTCTATTGTAATTTTAAATCATCTTGTTCTGTAGACCATTTTAATTTCAAAATATGTTGTGTCAATGTGTTTCTCAAATTTTTAAGTCCTGAGTACACTGTTTTATTTTTATGAGAGCATAATTTCAAAATTCCAAGCTTATTGCTGGAAAATGAAACAATTATTATATATATAATTCAATACAAAGCGAGAGTAAAACAGAAAGATTATTTCTGGTAAATTTAAAGAAATGGTTCATGGTTATAAATGTGTTCTAAAAATTATTGATTCTATCAATATTCCGAATAAATTAGAGGTAGATATCGGCTATGTCAATATATTTCGCAAACTTTTGAGCTCCGAGTACATTGCTTGATTTTTATGGGAACATAATTTACAAATCCCAAACTTATTATTAGAGAACGAAATAGTTTTTAATCTGTATAATTTAATACAAGAAGAGATATGAACCTGATATCTATGACAATTTCAAATCCTCTGTTATGAAGAATGTTTAAAAATAACTGTTTTTCTAAGGTAATGAATATGCACCTATTTCATTTAATAAATTCAGACTCAATTCAAATATATTTTCGTAACTAAATCATTTCATAAATATTATTTAAAGAATATTAACAATCTGTTTCCATATCCCACAAAATAGCTCTATTTTTTCATAATATCCACAGGGTAGTGAATTCAGTTATAATAACTTTGAATTACATTGTCCAGATAGGGAATTATATATTAATAAAAATTCAGAATAACTTTATTCTTTCAATATATTTAGATTGATGGCTAACATTGAAAAAATAAGAATTCTAGATGTTGAAGTGAAAAAGGGATGATTTTTTTTTTTGTAATTTCTACTATGATGTTACCTTCCGTCAGATAATTGATTTGATTAATTCTTTAACGAGCAAATAAACATTCTTGATGATTGTTAAATTTTAATTGCTACCTATTCTAATTTAGAAAGCTTCGTATCAGCAGCGTGTAGTAATGATCACTGGTGACTAAATTGATGGTTTTTCACCGAAAACACATGTACATCCATATTCTACAATGATGGCTTTTGCTGGACATGCATATACAGGTATATTAGTCAAAAAATTAAAAACTGCCAAAATTGAATAACATTACAAAGATATATAATATATCGATATCCCGTCTGTAACTTTTCATATATAATATACATTTCTCCACTGGCTTTTATATGAATTTCCCAAACATTCCTTCATACATTTTTATAAATTGTTTTCATTGAAATTTTCTATTTATATGTCTATAAAAATGTATTGATTGATTAATATTGTTACTTTTAAAATACAAAATCTTTTTTGGAGTGTTTTCTTTATTTTGAGCATGGTGAAAATAACCACAAGAAGAGGAAGTAAATAATAAGAGTATAATTTTCAATACTTTAAT
>JAPMOQ010042969.1:3368656-3397912 GCA_026543055.1 Argiope trifasciata
ATATATATATATATATAATTTGGCTTGAAATTTTAATTTCGATGCAAAATGCATTACATTTAAGAGAAAGGTAGTTTAACTTTTCTTTCGGGAAGGCTTTAATTTAATCTATTCATAATGATCGAAAAAAAATTATTACCATTTCGAAAAAGCCTTGAGATATTTAAGAATTTCGATATTATGGGGCGTACTGAAACCAAAATAGTAATGATAATAATAAGAACAAAATAAAAATCATTAAGAAGCTATATCTCATTCAAATTTAACACCAAATACATGAACGAGAACAGACCCATATTGAATATTCAGTTCTCAAATAACCATTTAAAAATTAAACATATTTGTGAGAGGCATATAAATGATAATTAACCTATTCATGATTTTGTTCGTTTTTAGTTCAACATGGAACTTGTTCATAATCCTTTTTAATAAATAACTTTGTAATAAAAAATCCTTAAAATATTTGTTATGCATAATCATCAATATTATTTTGCTGCTATAATTTAAATTGTTGTTGGCAAAAAAAAATTTTTTTCTTTTTTGTAATCTTTTAATCATTTCCATAAAAAGTTTTATTTATTCAATGAAAAAGATACAGAGATCTCAGATTTCTAAAACACTAATTAATAAATATTTTTAAGTTATTAAATTTCCTAAAAAATAAAATTTAAATAAAGGTAAATTTTTATCATAGTAATTTAACTTATATATTTTTTAAAATCTTATCATGTAATTATATAACTTTCTTAATAAGCGAACTTTTACTAGTTTTATAAGACAAGAACAAACGGTTTTAGGTCACGAATACAAATAGCGGTTTGCAAAACTTTTTCTATTCTAAGCATTCTCAGAAACTTTGATAATTAAAATTCATATAATTAAAAACATTTAACTCGAAGCCTTACATGTTTTCTGATATGAAAGCGTTTTGCAAAATTAAACGACAAGCACGAAATCAGAATGTAACTAGTTTTAAGATTAAAGTAATTTCACAGAAGAATATGCGAAAAAGAAAGTTATTTGCGTTGTAAAAAGTATACATTAATGCACAAACTGATAGATTTAAACTTAATTCTTTCTAGTTTATGATGAAACGTTGAAAAAATATTTTATATCAACTTTGGCGTCATTTGTAAGGTCACAATCATTACGAATTCATTATTGCTATTCATATGTGAAATCTTTAGTTTTATCTTTTAAACTTCAGTCACAGATTCACTTACTATCAATAACAATCACTTTAAATTTTCCTCTTTTAAAGTCACGTGTAGGATATGCAATTATGTCACGTGTATGTTTGAGTAGTAAAAACTGTAGAACAACTGATGTTAAAACATTTTAGAGGTAATTTCATCCAAAATTTAATAATAATGATCTTGATTATCTCAAATAGTCTGCTCGAAGTAGTTTTAAGTAAAATATTCTTTGGAAGGAAATAAAGTATATCGTTTAATCTGTTAAAATTAGTTCGTCAATTCAGTAGCTACTTATGACCTACAGTTCTAAGTTAGTCATTCTTTATGAATATTTTTGAAAAGTGCGTTATTCTTAGTTGAAATAACCTTTCGGAATGATTTTGTTCATGATAATATTCTTATTGAGATTATTTTAAGATGGTTGAATCATATCGTCAAGTTCAAATGACTCTTTAATATTTAAATATTTTGAGATTTCGTAATTTTGTTCAGTTAATGGCTGAGTTCTTATAAGGAATATATATATATATTGGCCTTAATATAAATGATTTTAATTTTTTTTCCTGCTAAACTTGTAAAACGGAAATATGTCACATTTTTCTTTTATTTTAATCTTACGATTTTACATTTCATTGAAAACTTTAAATCAATCTTGTAAGAAATAATGATTGCAACTAACAGTGTTTACTGGATATGTATGCTAATCTCATGTGATTTTTCAACCAACTAAAATAAACTAATACTTTTTATCATACGATTTGATTTTATATATGAAAAGCATGATAATGATTTATCATTTATTTTTAAAAAAAAACCTAAATACCAATAGGAAATGAATAAAAGTTTAATTATTAAAGAAATAAATATATTAATGTTGGCACATAAAACCTATTATTTATAGAAAATGTTATATTTTGGTGTGATCCATATGCTTTATACTAAAAGTTTATATTAGAAAGAAATGACATTAAACTTCCTTCCTACAGAACATCTATATTAATACTGATGCTGTTTACTTTCCGCATTCAAATTGTGAATGGAATTCAGGCATTAAAATAATCACCTTTCCATATTTAGTTGATGTATAGAATATGAATCCTTATAATAACTACCCGTTAAGGCAACCTTCTTGTGGAGAAGTTTCACTTCTATACTGAATCTATTTATCTTTGGACAAATAGATGTTGTTCGTAAACTCAATTTCTTGTGATTCACCATCGTGGTCGGAAGATAATTCGGATGCTTCAGAAATGTCATCTTCTGATTCTGGCAGAATTTCTTTGTCATCTGAAGCAGCGAATAATATGAATTTCTTCGTCATCTGAAGCAGCGAATAATATGAATTTCTTCGTCACCCGAAGCAGTGAATAACATGATTTTCTTCTTCTAATAAATTTTTATATATCATTGAATTAATAAAACATCTAAATTTTAGTTGAAACGGGTATGAGAATTACTAATTATATAAAACACAGAACTATAAGGTATATTTCAAAACTGTGACACTTTAAAAAAATGTTCCTAAAAAAATGTGCCCTTATTATTGGCTTTGATATGAATGCATCTCCAAACAATTTGTGGTAAAATATTTGAGAAGAATTTCCTCACATAACTTTTGAAACTTTCTACTGAGTTTAAGCATTTAGACATAGAACTTTTTGTCCTATTACGCATCCTAATTATACTTTTACGATTTTATATTTTATGAAAAATAAACACAAAATATATAATATAAATATGCATATGTCCATATTTGTAATATTTATTAATAAGTGATATATTTTTAATTTGTAAATTTTTACACGTTCTTCATATTACAAAATCGAATATTGGTTTTTTTCTTTTTAAAAATATGCAAATCTATTTTAACATAAATGGCCAAAAGGAACTGAACACAATATGTAAAAACCTTTTTTTGATTAACAAATATTCTTACATTGTAATCAAAATACAAATTAAACATATTTTACAGTATGTAAAACTGGGCATTTTAATGAAGCTATATTGTAATATTCATGTTTCTATTGATTTAAAAAATGAATAGCTTTTGGGGCAAAATGACCTTAACATAGAATCATAGACATGTTTATTTTATCTTTCGGAATCATGTGGAAAGTCTATTAAAACCGCGCACATATAATTATGTCAATAATTTGAAACAGCCCTTACTGGATGTTTCGAAATGCAACAAATTCACATTGTATACCAGTTATATGGTAATTGTAAATGAATTTATTATTTTAAATCCAAGTACTAGCTATCTTATGCTAAGACGACATTATATATATATGTACGTGAATTATATGAATTCAAATTAACGTCTTAATAATCTCATTACATTTGTTCTATTTTAAGCATGAATAGTAATTCAATTCAAATATTGGAAAGTTAACTTTTATACTAACTGATGAAAGTGAATTCAAAATACTTTGTTTAACATTATTTATGCAAAACAAATTCAAGACAAAAAATCTTTGAATAGAGTTTTTGTAATATTGTTTAAGAAATTCTTAAGCTTGTTCTTAAGCATTTATTAATGTTTCTTAAAGCTTTTGTTGCAAACTCACTACTTCGCAGGAGTTAATTCTTAAGTGATGCATAAAATCATCACATTAATAAATGAAGTGATACACCAAATCATCACATTAATAAATGAAGATATGCACTAAATTTTCACTGTCATAAATCGAGTGATGCACTAAATTGTTACATTCTTAAATTGAATGATATACTAAATTATCGAATTCATGAAGTAAGTGATGTATTAAATTCTCGTATTAATTAAAATTCTTGGTCGTCTTGCAAGAAGAGAAAGTGTATGACTTCAATATAGAAATTGTATTGGTAGATAACAAATAATAAACATGATTGTGATTGTCTTGCAATTGTAATATCATGTAAAAGAACGTTAATCGCCTTTCATTTCATTCAAAAATATATTGTAACTTTCAACGGACTGCAATTGCATATGTTTCTGAACGATTCTTAGCTCTTTAAAGGAAATGAGTAAGAAGTTTTATTATTAAAACTCAATCGACTCCTCGTTGAATCACATATATTTAGCACAGTCTCGTTTATAAGTGATTGTATCATGTAAAATGTACCAATTCTGTTTCAATTTCATCTTATTTTAACTTGAACACTTTTTCAATTTTACAGACATGAATCTTGTAGAGAGAACTTTCAAAGAAAATTTTTCAAAAGTAATAAGTGAAGTAATTACAAACATTTAAGATTTAATGATTTTAAAAAGTCATATTACCTGAATACTTCAGTAACTCAAGAACATTAATGCTGCCATATAATTTTTAGGCATTTTGTATGCCTGTTAATATGAATAATATATTTCCATCTGTGTTTATAATCAATTATTTTTAATGTCTACCGGTAAGACTTATGTTTAGTGTCTATAAAAAGCAGAAAACTAATAAGCCTTAAAATGAAAAACTGTAGTTAATACTTTTGTACTTCATTACAATAAATATTTAATCTTTAAATGCATACCACGGGTTAAATCCTTAATCGATGTAAAAGTATGTTTATATCTCAAAAGAAAAAAAGACTGAACAAATGAAATATCTTTCGTACAAGTTTTGCAAATTGTCACGCGATATCTACATCAACTTTTTTGCATCAGCGTAAGAAACAAAAAAGGGAGCTTAATCTAGAACTATTTGGACTAATTTTTATCATAACCATAACTGCATTTAGAGATTTATTTTAATGGTTAGTCTGTTCGAAATAGTAGTTATGGCTAAAGTACACTTATAAAATAGTTAACAAAAGGGCAATAATAATATAATGGGGAATTTTGAAATCATTGCTGGTAATAAAAAAATAGCATGAGGATAAGAAATATTTTCTGTAATCTTTCAAAATGCTAATTTTTATTCTTAAAAACGTGACATCAAAAATAAATGAATTTTATACTTATCCGTATGTAAATATTTTTGGCGTGACTATATTCTCACTGGTAATTGTATTTTTGAAAAACTAAATCTGCAAAGGAAATTTTTGCTGAAAATTGTTTTCCTACATCCAGGCATATATTTAAAATGAAAACAAAACTAGAAAATAAAGATTTTATAAGGATAAAAAAATATCAATAATCAAGAACATTTTTTTTTTTATGAAATGTTTTCATTGTATTGGTATTAATTTGGCATCACTTGGCAAGAAGCACTTAAGTATGAGGAAAAAAGTATTATTTTTCCTTTAAAAAAAGTTATTTTTTCATTTTACACGCTAGCATTCGAAGATGAAGTCTTCTTCAACTTGATTAAATAAATGAGTAACTTTTTAATAAGGTAGGACTCAAAAAGTAAGAGATAGCTTCATTTTGTCAGTAAAATACTAATACAACAAAGGTAAAAGTATAATTCAAAAATAAATGATTTGTTTGAATATTAGGCGGTAGAAATGACTAATTGTTGTATATCAATGCATGTAAATTTCTAAATTAGCATTGACGAATCTGGTCAACCAAATATATAATAATTATTCCAATTAAAAAATTTATTTCCCACAACCAGCCAATTCCCTATTTGAAATTCAAAAGTAATTTCAATTAGTAAGAATTTCAAATGTGACCGTAATATTTCTTCCTTTAAACGTTTGCATGGGTTCTTAGATTTTTATGACCTGCTTGAAATCTTTATTTAAAAAAATCACCTTATTTTAACTTTAATTATTTGTATTGATTCTCTATTAGAAATTAATGATATTTACTTATCTATCAGATATTAAGAAACATCGGTTTTTTATATAAAGTAATCGTATAAATATCTTATAAACTCTCCCAAGTTGCTTATGTGTAAGAAATCTCGTATTTATGAGTATAACTGTAATTACTAAATTCTAAATCCGCAGGAAAAAAATACAAAAGTTAAGAAACATGAATATTTTGCAGTTTGAAGTTTAAGATATTAAAATATAAAATTCTTTTGCTTTCAGAACTGTCTTTTCAGAAAAAATTTTGTAGATATGATTTTCGAAATAAAAAAGAAGTATTTTAAAATCAAATTTAAGATTTTAAAATCAGAAATATTTTATTTTAGATATTTTCTAATATTTTATTTTCCACTTATAATTCAATCAATTTATATTGTGGAATCAATTTGAAAAAATCATAGTTAATTAAATTATAACAAAGTTTAAAATTTTTAAAATAGCATATAGCCATAGAAAATAGTTAAATGTATAGTATTTCAAATCTTTAGATGTTCAGAAAAGGAGGAAACATCGATAAAATATTCCATTATTATAATTAACCAACCATTATTTTTCTTTATTTATATTATGCTATATGAAATAATACTAACTCAGTCTAGTTAAATAATATAAGATAAATATTTATTTTTAATAATTTTAGTCATGTAAACTAATTCTTTTATTAAAATAAAGTCGTTTTTGTGGGTATGGTTATCATAAGAGGAAATTAAAATAAAGCTTTCAGATAATGCAGGATTTTTGTGATTAATGAGATTTATTTTTATTTAGTTTTAAAAGGTATTCTTTTCCATTTTATATAATAAACAAATACCTAAACTTTATGAATGTTCAACGTTTCATTTTGTCCTAAAGCTCCGAAGCTTTGCCATTTTTTTTCAGCTTAATTTTTATTTTAATTTATTCGCTATTGTTCTTTGGGTCATGAATTCAAAATTAATTAACGTATTGATTATTTAAATAATATTACATTTCGGTTTATAATATAAATTTACTTTTCAATCATAAATACTTTTCCACGTTTATTGAATGAATAGTAAGCAATTATTTGAAAATTTAAATGCCAAACAAAATTGGGGTAAAATTCTATGATTAAATATAAATATAAATAAGGATTTATATTGCAATTATTATATTGATTTCAATTATTGTTGTTTCGTGTGTTAATATTTACAAAACATTTGTACTCCTTATTCATTTTAAATACGATTAAAGAATTTATTTAATATTAACATTTAACATGATTTTTAAATGATATTCCATAGAAAACTATATAATTATTTCAATATCCAAGTTTTATTGTATTTATTTTATACAAGCAATAACAGCAATTTTTAAATTATGATTTTTCTTGCAGGTATAGCCGACTTTACTGGAAGATGAGTTGCTTCAAATACTATGGATAGGGAATAAAAACCAATTTCCTTACTCATGTAAGTAGAAAATAATTATTTTTATATTTATCTTTAATAATCTGTTTAGAGTTAATATTCGAAAGCTTTTGGGATAAAATTTAATTAAGGCAGTCAGTGGAACTGAGCAAAAAAAACTTGTCATTGTAAAAAGTTCAAGAAAAAAAAATTCTTCCCATTGCAATTGCTGAAAGAAATTTCCTTAAATTCCATATGTATCAAATAGAGAAAGTAAATCGATTTTTATACTTTATTCATAAAAGGGTAAATGTTAAGAATTTAACAAAATAAATGCTTTTATATTCAATGAATAATGTTTTATTTCCAAATATGTTTTGATGCGAATTTTCATATCCTCAAAAAGAAGTTTTGAAGATTTGAAATTTTTTTATTTGGTTATGAGCGGTTCGAAATATCAAGCACTCGTAATATACTTTTAATTAAAGAAGTAAAAGAAGAAATGGCCTTAAAATGGCTATTAAATGACATAATATAAAAATTACTGTTTCAAAATGTGTCCAACAATTAGAGCAAAATTTTGAAATATAGACAACGATTATTTATTCGTTAAACAAAATTTGAGTTAAAACACACAAAGCATAAAATTCAATTTTAGTACTTTTATTTTGGTAATGCAAAAATAGTTTCCTAAATTACGCTATAGATTGCTTTTAATGATAAAATAAAGAAAATTAGCTGAATCTCTAATTGCTTTTTACAGCTCGTAAATTGTAAAACATATATTATATACACATATAAAAATTAACTAAATAAAATAGTATTTAAATGAGCCGCTATATATATACATATATATATATATAATATAACGTTGAATTAAATGGAACTTTTGACAGTAATAAATACAATTATCAAAGATATACATTCCTAATCATCTATACTTATAATAAAGCTCAATGTGTGTGTGTGTGTGTGTGTGTGTGTGTGTGTGTGTGTGTGTGTGTTGGCGCTCTACAGGCCAGACCGTTGGACCTACAGCTACCAAATTTGGTACATGTATACTCTGGAGGTCGAGAATGTGCACCTCGGAGCCCTTTTGTTGAATTTTGAATTATAATTTGCATTAATTAAAATTTAAGCGAAATTTCGACGTTTTTCTGCTATAACTTCCGAAATTATTATCCGACAAACATGATTTTAACGTCAATTTAAAGATTAAAAAATTAGCTTTCTAATGGTATCAGTGTTTTAATGTATAACTCAAGCTTCTATTTTTAACGAATTTTTAAAGAAATATTTTAACCATGTTTTTTTAGCACGTGACTGGATAAAATAAAAGAAAAGAAAACAATGCCGGAAGCTCAAATGAAAAAACAACAACTATCATCGTAAATCAAATCTAAAGAAATACAACTTTCAGCACGTGACCGGATAAAATAACATAAATATAAAATGTAATATCTTCTATAAAAATAAATGCAAGGCAAAGGATTCTAAGAAATCGTTTGCAATATTTATATCATTAATTCCATAAATTATTTTTATTTACAGTAAACCTGATTGAATTTAGACAGGATATGCAATGAAATCCCGACTTAATGGCATAATACCAAAATCGTTTGCAATATCTGTATCATTAATTCAATAATTTTTTCCCTTTTTCGCTTTCTTTAAAAAACATTTAACATTTTGGCAATATCACAGAAAAAAAAAACATTTTTAATATTTTGGAAGCATAATTGATAAATTATTAGAGCATTAAACTCAAAAAGTTTTTCCGAATAAAGTTACCGACTCTTTAACTACTAATAACTGACTCTTTTAACTTAAACTATTTCCTAAATTTTGGCTAAAAAATATGATTTAATTGGAAATTTTAGAACGCATTACTCATGGCGAACCAGCTGGTCGCCAAAGGCGGCTAGTAAAAAATAAATCGAAGTGTTATAATTCCTTTAACATAGTGTTTAATAATGGGTTTATAATGTTTTGATTAATTATCAATCCATTTAGCCAAGTATTCTGCTACAAAATTTCAAATGAAGCAATGACGTGACTGATATCAATTACTAATACTATTGATGGAAAATTAAAAACTTCTTCAAGCAATAACATTTTAGCTTTTAAACATTTAAGAATAGGAATTGGTAAATCATTTAGAAGATATCTACCGAAAAGTTTGGAAATGGAAAAGTTAGAATTATCATGCCCCCAACTCACGAGGCATATGAATAAATTACGTAAATAAAAAAGGCAGAAAAATGTTTTATTAAAATTTAGGATAAATAGATTTTTGAAGTGAGAAATCAGTTTTGAAAAAAAAAATATTAATTCATTTTAAAATCCTTCCGAAGATGGCTTCATAATATGCACTTAAATATTTTGATTATATATAAATTTGATTTAATATAAAGACTTAAATATTTTTCTTACCATATTTGAAAAAAAAATTAACGGCATCATTAATTGTTGTAGAAAAATATTCTGACAAAAAATGAAATTGTTCTAATAAGCAACTGCAAAATAATTTAACATTTTTATCAGTCAGGCGAAAGTTCATGAATTATTTTTATAGGGACTGCAAGTAAATTCAGCACTACAAATACTTTTGTGTCAATTTCTAACTGTCAGGAGCACATGTTTTTGTAGAAAGTTAGTCAAGAAACTTTCATTCATTTTGAATGTTTAAGGTTAGATAATTTACAGAAGTTTGAGATAACTGTAATGACCCTACTGATACAGTCCGTTACAGTAATTCAAACTATATACAACAACCATACAAATATGTCTAAGGTCTTTACTATCGGCATCGCCATCTCGTTTCTTCAATTATAGCTTTACAATTTTTTTTACAGTTTGGCAACGGCATAGTTAAAATAGAGTAGCCATCTTAAAACTTGGCTTTCATGCTTCTGCCTTCCATGCTTTTACGCTATCTGCATTTTGTGTTGTCGGTATCCCCCAAAGGCAAAAGCATGTATTTGAAGTTAGAAATTTTTTAAAAAGCTTGTTATGTCGCCTTTTTAAGGAGGCTATTTTTGTGAGTGGGCTGAAGAGTTCTCGGTCGTAGAAAAGTTGTTTAATGGTGGCATTCTTTTTTATTCTTCCTTCTGGCACTGTATTATTTTTAACGTCAGATATATCTTAAAGAGCAGCGCATAACAATTCCGGCAAGAGAAAATGCGTTAATGAAATCTTTCGTTACTTCTTTATTTCTGCCATTCTTTCTTTTCACTTTCTAATTATAATGTTTCTTACTTTTCATAAATTAAGCCGAAAAGCGGAGTTGTAAAGGAAGAAAAAAAAACTGAAAATGGGGATTGTGGTGTCAGTTTACATTCTTAAAAGACGTTCGCAAATATAGAAACGCGACTATTTTTATTTTAAAACTTCATTATCTTTGCTGCATTGAAAATATTTCTCAACATATTTTGGAAAATCGTAAAAAAAGATAACAAAGAGTATTTATGCAATATATTTTTTTAAAATTGCTTTTGTTAATTCAAATAAAAAGGTAGATTTTTCTTAGGTACTTCATTTGTCAAATTTAAAATGTACTCACGGCGAATTTTTAAAATGGCAATTTATTTCTTATAAACAACGCCATTTTATTTTGTTCTGTGATTTTAGAGATCGAGAAGGAACTTGTCTAATTAACAATAATAATTAAGTTATTAATCAGACTTTTCAGCAATTATTCTATAGAAGAATATTTTGAATTCAATTTTGTATAATAGTTTGTACAATTATACACATATCTCCAATTTCTACGCATGTATTCATTCAATCCCTGCATAATATAAATAAACGCAGAAATTCAAATAATTAAAATAGTATTAAATTTTGAATTTAATTACTCGTCTTGAACAATTTATACTTTTTTTCACTGATGTTATTATATTAAATAAATATGAAATATTTTCGAAACTCTTTTACAAATTTTAGCATATTACTATGGAGGAAAATGACTATATTCTTTCTGAAACTATGAAAGAAAAATGGAACTTTAATATATAAAATTTCTGAAAAGTATAACTTTGTTTTTAAAAACAAGTTTTAAGATTAGTAATAAAAATAGAAACTCCATCATTATAGTGATTCTAAAAATTATAAGAGAAAACTTCATATTCCTGTGGTGATATCTTAATAAGACAGATAACATCTACGGGAGATGAGCATGCTTTTGTCTTATGGTTATGTTATCGGCCTTCTAATCCAAAGGTCCCAGGCTCTATCCTGATCCTGGGACCTTTATCCTGAACATCTAATTCCCACAATAGTGACCCGGATGATGAACCTTCGACCTTCAAGCCACTGTTGTGTGGCGCCATCTATCCGCAACCAAAGTCGTCAGACTCACTTGACACAACAATCTACGCACGCTCGCCGCTCGCCAAATAAACATGGGTATGGCGCATTAGATACACAGCAACCAATCACTCAACAAACCAATTCATCACCACTCAACAACAAAGCATATCGTTCGTCTAACTCACTGGTGGGTGAGTCTGTGGTGATATCTTAAAAAGACAGATAACATCTACGGGAGAAGAGCATGCTTTTGTCCTGTGGTTATGTTATCGGCCTTCTAATCCAAAGGTCCCAGGCTCTATCCTGAGTCAACATCTAATTTCCACATTCCTATAGAATATCAATTAGAAATGTTAAGAAACAAAAAATTATTTCAGTCTGTAAATCAATTTATCTTCAAAATTTTCTTTATATATCAATATTCACCATATTATTGATTCATTTTTATTACTTCATATAAATTATTCCTTTAAAATATTCCATGTACAAACTTTATTTCTGAAATGGAATCGAGAATTTGCCTCTTCCATTTGAATCAAGATTACAATTCTTTTCGGAGATTGGGGACTTCATTTTCAAACTACACTATCTACAACATTTGAGGTAACTTTAATAATATTTACTCTAAATCCATTTTGTATAGCTGCTTTGAAGTATGGCTGGTTTATTTTCAAATGTAAATAATTTTCTCGGTTCCAGTCTTCCAATTCTTCAAACTAATTCATAACCAAAAAGAAAACGTCATCTTTTGAATGATCACTCTAATTTCAAAATTTTTTTTTACCATATAACGAGCATTGAAATTTCTGTGAGGGAATTTGCAATGCAATTCAAAAAATTTTACTACACTTTGCTTAGTTAAAGATGGCAACCCTAAGTAATGATCTTATCCTATAGTAAGAGGCAAACTCAACTCACAACAATAATGATTTCATTTTGTTGTTAAAGAATGTATAAGCTACTTTTTGTAGAGATAATACGATAATCATAGTTTTTGGATAGGTATGAATGTATTTTCTGGGAAACATAAAATTTTAAAGAAAATAATTTTTCTATAATTTTGCATTATCGAAATAAAACATAAATAATAAAACTGAACTGATTATAATTTCTGGTACAATTTGTTATTTTTATTTGTGCTGATGAATATGACAACGAACGATAATTTTTAATTAAAAATAAAAAGTTAGCATATTTAGCATGAATTCTTTTCGTGCAAATAATACATCCTAATAACTTTAATATGTCTAAAATTGAAAGAAATCTAAGATACCTATTTAAAAAAATTAATTTTGTTTAATTAAAATATCAGTCAATAAGCTTCCGATTCTCAAATCTTCGAAGGTAAACATTTATTTTCATACACATAAATTAATTTCCAAACTCCTACCTTTATACCAAACATATATAAATAAAGTCGTTTATATGTCTTAAATATCACTAGCTTAAATTCTTTTCAAAAAAAGATGATTTAATATCCCATAATTGTCATTTTAATCCATTTAAAACGCAAAAAATAAAGAGTCTTTTAGATATAACTCTGCAGAAAAGAAGGAAGTTGATTAAATTTTCTCTGACATGCTCCATTTTGAGGTTTCATTTCGATATCAATTAAAGAAATTCAAGGGGAATGAAAATAACGGTACATTCTTTTGTCCGCTCCGAAATTAATAACTCGCAAAGAATAATTCAACTTCCTCTCCGAACTCAGCAGAACCGATTTAAAAATACGAGAAAATTAAAAACGACAAAAGGTCGAAAATGACATTGGGTTTAGTTCCAACGGCAGTTAAGAGGGGAAATACCAAATAAAAGTTATATTAAAACAGCGGACGGGAAACGAAAGATTAACACTAAATTAATCATGCTATTTTAAACGGAGAACCGATCCAAAACAAAAACATTAAACGTCCTTTGAATTAAGAGAGATTCATTTTTTCGCTCGCATATTAAAGATTTACTGAGGGGAGTTTTGTTTAAGTAAACTGTTCCCTGAAAAATGATAAATAATGCTTTCGCCGCAATTAAAAACGAAAATAGTTTTCCCTTCTGTATATGAATGCCTCTCCGATTTTAAAATGAAAATTAAAAAATAAGATTGAGAGAGTTTATTAATTGCGAATGTATATTATAATAATAGAATACTGTTAATGAGCATACATCATTTAATTTCGGATTTTTTTTTTTTGATGTTCTTAAAAGCCGAAATTTCATTTTTGATAGTCGGCGAATCAGAGCAAATAAAATGATTTATAATCTACAAAAATGGTACGGAATAATGAAGTCGCTAATAGATATCTGTGCTTCCTTCTTCCATGAAATGATTATGAAAAATTTGATGATTATTCATTAGCTTTTAAAATCATTTCCAATTAAGATTAGGTTTTTTTAATATTTTCTATGCGACCTTTAACTCATTAAAAAATTTTCAGTAATCGGAGAAAATGATTGCAGTTTAATTGTAAAATGTTTCCTTCTTCACATTAATTTCTACATATAACAATATTTTATAAAAATAATTAAAAGAAATGCATTTTGTATTCAAATGCTCTAATTGACATAATTATTCTTGTGTGCTAATTCCAGACATTTTTTGATCAAAGAAATGCTTGGAAATTTTGCAAATATGTGTAGAATCAAAGCTGAACTGCATTTTAATTAGTACAGCTGTCGAAAATGTTTGAGAATCTTGAACAGTCTTTCAAATTGAGTTACATACATTTATCATTAATACATTTCAGTTTCTATTTACATTTATAGTTATTAAATTTCCAGTTACTATTTATATTTTTACAGAGCTACTACGATAAAAAGATTCATTTCATAAATTTAAATATCTTAATAAAATAATTTTTGAATAGAAAATAATTAATTCATCTAAACCATCCCGTACTCTAGTAACATATTTATGACGTTAGTTCCATCATCTTATAACTTTATTACAAAAAATTAAATGGAAGCAAAATTTACATTGGTAGACCAAAATAAATTTTTCATAGAAAAATAATTTATTTCAAAATAAGTAATAATTTGAACTACACTTCAAATCATAAAACTGGTAAAACCAATAAAACTAGTCAATATCCTATGAAACTAGCAAACATTTTTTCCAAATTATATCAAGATTTCTAATGGTAAAAAATTCAACAATTTTTTGAAAAATTATTATTCAATTAATTATAAATTTTAAAAAATACACAGCATAAAACTCAATTCAAATACCTTATTTAAAAATGAAAAATATATTTTATAAAACTTTTTGCAACTGTGTTCCTTATTAGAGTTGAGGAATTTCGAATTATATACTATTTTATTCATTTTTTACTTGACTTGAATGACACTTTTAGAGATAATCCGCTTTGAATGACAGTTTACTTCAGGCGATTTCAAAATGGAATTCATTAGCTGGAAAAAGAAGATTTTATTGTGAACATTTTACGAAACACCAGCAAAAGAGAATGAAGAGCTCTTACGAGTAATCAACCATGAATAAAAAATAGTTTTTCACATACTTTGCTGAACACGTTGAAAGCCTTCTTCGTTGCACACATATAGTGTACAATATTCGAATATTGTATTGCAAAATACTGAATAAAGTAATATCGTAAAATATTGTACGAATTTGTGCAATCATTCGCAAAATATTGTACGCAATTGTGCAACCATTATTATCGCAAAGTATTATGGGAAATTGTGCAACCATTTCAACTACCCGGCATCGTTATCGTTTTGTAATTCTGTAAAGTTGCATGTCAGATTATATTATCCCTCTCCACCCACCCCCCCCCCAAATAGCTGAGCAGAATGAAATAATTTTTTTAAAGCTGCATGTGGTATGGTATTGCTTTATTTTTCATGGATTTTATCTAGCCATATTTTATGATTTTGTTGATCAATGGAAAGAATGCTTGCTTTTTAAAACATATTTTCGTTTTTCTTTCTTTACAGTCAAGTTAGATATTTCTACTTTTAGACGATTTTAACAGATCTTTGTTAATTATAACGATAGTTATGACAAAAAAAGAAACGCTAAAGTCTAAGCTATGTGTGCTTTTGAGTTAGGAATTTTCTTAAAATAAATTCCGACTTGAAATGTCCTTAACTTTTATGATTATTCACACGTTCCAAGTATATCAAAGTCAGGCGAAATAGATTTTAAAATAAGCGAAATAATTTAAAATCCATTCACCCGGGAATTTCATATAAAGTGTTTTATTTTTGAATTAAAGTTGTGAGAATGTGAAGAATGCAATTAATCTTTAGAGAGCAAATAAGTTAATAAACGTGCACACACAAAAACATAGACACGTATAAATACGAATAGAAATTTCAAATCACATTTCCCGAAACATGTAAATTATACAATTATATAACAAAAGTTGAGAATTCAGGAAATAATCATATTTATGAAGTGCTGTTGTAGAACACAAATTAATATTTAAAAGATTCTTAAAATTCGCATTTATTAATCATAATTGTTTTAGAGTTTTGAATATGAATATTTTCATTCGTTGCTACGTGGTATTTTTCTTTTGAATTATTTGTCTGGATTTCTTAAAGTGTGGTAGCTATCAACTCTTAAGATTAGTAATAGCATAGCTACAACAATTATTATTTATAATACGGAGAAACTAAATGGCTTTAGCATTCAGACATCACAGTTGATTACTTAATAGTCCTCAACCACTTGACCTACCAATTTATTTAACCTTCTAATTTGATGACACATCTAAATGAGGACATTTATTTTCGTGCCAATCCATATAAGAAAGTGGTGTCACCTAGGCTCTTAAATGGGTTAAAGTGTTTTTAAGTCTTATTGTATTTGATGGTTGACACGCATTAATTTCTTTTTGATGGAAACTGTGTGATCGTATTTCATTCCTAAAACATATTTTCGCAACTAATAAAACATAAGAAAATTATTAATAAATGAATTTGGCATTCTAACAAATCTACCTCTTTTAACTCTTTTTTGAGTAAAATAATTCAAGACATATTTTTTGAAAAGGAAAAATGAGTAATGAGTTTTATGATGATTAAAAGCTTATTTAACTCCTTTATGAGGAAAAAAGGCTAAATAATATTAAATAGAATCGAAATGTTTGTCATAAACAAAATGCAAGATGTGAAATTCTAGAAATCACAAATTTTAAATAAAAGTGTCAGTGTGAAAAATATTTTAAATTAAATAAATATGAACTTTATCTTTCCTTAAATATGTATTTTTAAATGAAGATTTCTAGTGAAATTTCTTCTGTATATAGAATAGTTTAATTGTATTATTGGAATTTGCTGTAATCCCTAGTAATCTAACTCTTTCATCAATCATTTCAGTATTTTCAAATTTATTTCCTGTAATCCATGAAACGATTAGTATAGTTACTAATGAGTTTTCAATGAAATAAGGAAACAAATATGAGACAGAATAATAAATCCGGTATTTCATAAAAATTTTCATTAAAAAGGAAAAAGTAACTTTCAAAGAAAAAAAACAAAACACATTTACTTATAGAATTGGTAATTTTCTGTTGTAATATAGGTTGTAGTTATAATAAAACCAAATATACGAACCCTTTTAATATTTAATTTTAGCTAGAATCTCTATGCCATAAATTTTGAAGATAAATTAATGCAATTAGATTACCTTCAAAAAACTTCCACGTTTCAGTTTATATTATTTTATTAATTAATTTGTTAAATGATATCGCAGAAGATTAATGGAAATAATAGAATTAATATATTATTAAAGATTAAAATACTCTGATTATTCATAATTGAAATTATAACAGATATTATTATCACTATCATAATCTTATGTTAATGTTTATTTTCTTTCTTGTATTAAATTATTTAAATTACTAGATTTTTAGTCATATGAAACATTAGTTAGGTATGTGGAATAATTTGTTCCTTATCATTTCATAATAGAATATATAGTTTTTTCTAGTCTATTTAATATATTTTTGGTGAAATTGAAATTTATCATAAAATAATTGTAACGAAAAAACTTGGCGTAAAAATACATCGTCCTCTTTTTCTCATTTTAACCTTCTATACTGTTCAAATAAAAATTC
Organism: Argiope trifasciata; assembly: GCA_026543055.1. NCBI lineage: Eukaryota > Metazoa > Arthropoda > Arachnida > Araneae > Araneidae > Argiope > Argiope trifasciata. Next base: position 3,386,339 of record JAPMOQ010042969.1, read on the forward strand.
CAATGACTGCATAACAATTCATTTCGTAATTCTTAACGTCTCTACTTTTTTAATTATTTTAGCCATGTATGTTATATCATATTATTTTATTATTTGTTTCTGGGCTTACCTAATTTTCTTTCAAGAAGAACTATGTCATTATATTTTGGTACTAACTTTTAAAACACAAACTCCAGCATAGCACACCATTCCTGAATTTTATCTAATTACTTCACACAGATGATTCTTTTCATTTTAAAATTAATTTACATTTTAGGCATATTTCGAAATACTATATCCTGTTACTCTCGATAAATATTTATAAATATTAGTTTATGCCTTTTAAAGGATTATTTTTAACTTAATTAGTATTTTGTAAGTAAAGTTCCATGAAATTCAATCACTTCTGGATATTCTAACGAATAACAAAAGATTGGCCAACTTATTGAATCAGAAAGTCGGGTTTATGGATTGGTGTGCCGACGTTGCAGTTTCATGTGTTTCATTAAACTGTTGATTCAGCTTCCCCACTTCGTTAATTGGGTGGGGAAAACTCTGGAAAAGAGGCATACAATTTCCGGCAGAAGCAGTAATTAGTTACATCTAAATGAGCCCCCTCTCATTTCGTCTGGAAAGAATAAAAAAATCTTCAAAGGTAAAATTATGCAAATATTTTCTAATATGATTCTATACATTTATTTAAAGTATTATGCAAAATTTTGTGTAATGAATCAAAATTTAGCGATTCTTTAGTTAGAAGTTCAGAAGATGTCATGAAATTATATCAGATGGTAATTCTTATTGTCCTGAGATTATGTTAGAATATAATGTTTTCTTAATAGCATAATATTAGTACTTTTATTTGTATTTTAAGACATATGTGAATCGTTTTAGGTTAGAAGAACTGTAAGAAAGTGTTACGAAAGTTTGTGTTAGAAAGAATTAGGCATCGTTTTGTACCTAATTGACATGATTCACGTCAAAATTTTTGTAACGTTTAAAAAAGTTTATACAGTACATACATTTTTTATAGCATGAAATTTTTACATTAGTCTATAGCAGAAGCTTTTCACGTCAAATTTTATGTAATGTTTAAAAATTAAAAATTTTTTATGTAACATTTAAAAAGTTTTATGCGTTCATAAATTTAATTCTCTTTGTAAAACATTTCTTTTTTTTTAACTTAAATATGTTTTATGCAGGCGTCTTCACATAAAGTTAGTGTTGCTTCCTTGCAGTCTGGGCTTCAGAGTACGAATCCCAGTTAAAGCATTGTTGTCCGTTGATGTTCAGTCTATGAAGTGAGTAAATGTGTCTCCTGTAAAAAGGAATTGCGCATGTAAATGTGACGCATGAAGTAGCTAAGTTCGTACCCTTGACACTACAGAAAAGAAAAAAAAAGACACTTACTTGCCTTAAATCACGGACAAATAACTGTCCCCTGACTTGTAAAGGGCCATAGGTCAATACAACATACGTATTTTATACACAAGTTTTTTTCCCTTATTAAAAAGGTTTTAAGATATTTTTTAAATCATTTAATCTCTTCATTTATTAGACATAAATACCTATTCATGCATTAAGTTTAAATTTCTGATTACTTCATTTTATTTATTTGAAAATTAGTATTTCAGTAATTGAATCTCTAATAACTTTCGAGGGTCTGTTGCAAATATTATCTAAAAATGTCATAAATCTGAAAATGCACTGCGAGTACATCGATAAAATATAAAGTAAAGTCCATGCCTTGATTGAAAATTGGGAAAGAACTGAGTATCATGTAAAAAAATCATGACTTTCGTCACATTTTTGTTTTTAATTACATGCATAGATGTAGTTAATTCCTCAAAGATAAAAGTTTAGGATAATTTTGTATTCTTTCAATAGTCACGTTTATTTTAAAATTTAGAAATATTTTCTCCCAATAACGTGCTCATAAAGAATTTTTCTACACTTAAATTAATTTTATAAATCTGTCTATATTCCTGACTATACATTTTTTTGTAGTCCTGTGATTTCTTTAAATTAAGTTTCTTTTAAAGTGTGAACATAACTCCTTATGTCAAGGATATGTAACAATAATATTAAACTGAAAACTGGATATGAAATAAATCTTTGAACATTAGAATTGGGGAAAGGATGAACGTAAACGGTCGTGACAGATAAAAAGACCTTTTATTACTTTAATGTAATTCTCATATTTAGCAAAACAATGGAGATAAATAGTCCTTGGTAAAATAAATAGCAATTAAATAGTTAAATCTATTACAGATTTTATTTACTTATTATTTATTTTATTGATTGAAATAGATTAATTTGTTTACAGAAAAAAAAATTTAAATGAAAACAAATAACGATAAATTATTCCACAATATATTCCTCTTGGATAAAATATGAAATTGTATTCAAATTTTTCGTTTTGTGCCAAATATTCAAAGAATACTAAAATTTTAAAAATCCTTTAGCTATTATTTTTTTCTAAGTTGAAGCGGAGTTACATCGATAAATACATTTTTTAAGTAGGAATTTTATTAATATCTTTTAAAAAATCTGCATTGTAGATATTTTTAATCAGATGATGGATAATATTTAATTTTAATATTAATTAAATAATAAGAAATAAGCAAAGTTTAAAACATAAAAACAATTGCACATAGTGCAGTTTTTCCTTAAAGATGATAAAAAGGTATTGAGTTTTGCTATAAAAAGATATTTCTAATCTTAAATTTGCAGAACCTATCTCTCTAAAGGAAGTTTTCTTAAAATACACATGTTTTGGATCTTTCTAGATATCAGTTCCTACTAGCATAATCGGATCTTCGATTGAAGATAAGCCTATCTTTTTATCCTTTGGCTACTGCTGAAAAGTTCAGAAATAGTTTTAATCTCATCGGAAAGGCCATTCCAACTTCTCACATTTCAACTGTTTTTCCATATCTGTTTTTGGAGATACAAGCTTGATACTATGTCGTTTTTAGACTTTAAAGTTTAACAATTATATGAGATAGATAAAATAGAAGTTTATGTAAGATAGATAAAATGAGATAGGTCAGTTTATATGAGATAGATAAAAATAAAATGCGATTTTATTTGAAACATGTCGATTAAAGGAGTATATAAAAAATGAAAGGTATACAATGCAAAAATTAGTCATTAAAGGTTCTCATAAGATTCACTTTCCTATTAAATGAAATGTAACAATTATTCATTTATCGTTGATTATTCAATTACATTTTTTCAAATAATCTTATGACACTTTAACAGTTCAGTAGATGTTATGTTGTATTGAGTAGAAATAGCGTTATTTAGAATCCTCTTGACTCTATGGTATTGAAAGTCTCGTTATTTTGCATAATTTATAAATGATATAAAGTAATTATGATACATCTAACTATATTCGATAAGTTTAAAATAAGATAGTTTCCATTCTTAGAAAGTTTTTTTATGTATTAAAAGATAAATAACTTTAACTAATATGTAAAACTCGTCAGGAGGTGAATCAAACAAATCTAATTTCAGTAAAAATATTTCAATCAAGAGTTTTTAAAATCATTAGTAAATAATATTAAAAGAGAATGAAAATTTCAATTAAATAATATTTGAAAATATTTCAGAAGATGTGTTTTTAAAGAAATTTGTAAACAATATGATCCTGTAATAATATTTCTTTAAAAACATGTCATTAAAAATTATCTTTTATCAGTATTGTTTTAGTTTGATATTTAGAACAAATCAGCTGTGCATGTGAACTTTCAGAATCCATTTACTCTATAGAGATACCTAAATAGAATTTAGGTATTGAAATACTAGGCTTAGATACTTCAATAATATCTTCGTTCTTCTATAATTTGCTGATTATGAAACAGTGCTCCAGACACCTTTAAATGAAGTATAAAGTGATTTTAGTAATAAGTATATTTGAACAGAAGAATTTTTCGTTGAAAGCTCGCGTTCAACTGACACGCGCACACACACACACACACACACACACACACACACACACACACACACACGCACACGCACACGCACACGCACACACACAATGTGGTGCCAGGTATATCATTTCCCGCCATTGAACGTCGCCTGTGACCCCACTTCCCGCTATTAAGCAGCCCTCTGGTGGAAAAAACGTGAGCTAAGTGCTGTTCATGTATGGACGAGGCATTATTACGACGTTCAAAAAACAACCGAAGACGGAAGACGAAATTCCGGCTTATTGTTAAAAGACGAACTTGGTCATCCTTTCCATCGTGTAAATTAGTCATCACCATTTGTTCATCATTAATCTAACTTCAATATCATCCATTAAATTTTAAAGTATCATCTGGACTTATTACTGCTTGGTTATCACGACACCCCTTGTGTATATATATATATATTAACCATTGTCACTTTTTTTCATATAATTGTTGAATTTTACATTATATTGTTTTTTATATACCTTCATATACTCGAAAAATAAGTATGATTTAAAAGGATAAAGGAATGTTTTTTTCAAGAATATTATTAGTTCCATGTAGTTTGAAAAGAAAATGTGTGTTCCAATGCATTTACTTTTTTCAGTAACAAAATATTATGAAAAAATTTCTAAAACACATTTATGTAGAAAGAAAAATATCTGCAGAATATATTGGCTGATTTTCAATGTAATACTTTCATTAGAAAATGTGATTCGAGAGTGAAGAAAATGCGGTGTCGTAGAATGGTCCTGCCCAGTTACGTCCCTAAATTTCCCCTCCCCAGTTACGGGTTAAGTTTATTTGACTCTGTAAGATTCCACTGGGGTTGTATTTTAAATGCAGTTTGGATTTTGAGGGGTTTTTTCAATCAGTTAACGAAATGAGAGACTTTAAAAATCTTATGGAGAAATACAAATGAATGACTCCCACACTTAGCATAAATATTATTTTCATAAATATATTATAGATTTAAAAAAAAAAAATCATTTTATTCTTTTTTTTAAGTTTACAGCACTCTCTTTAAATTTCGATTAGTTAGTTTTTTCTCATATGTGTTCATTCAGTCTTATTTTATATATTTTGTATAGAAGCGAATTGATAGGTTTTGCTTCCTGAAAATTATCCATACTACAAAATATCGGATTTTCTTATCTGAGCAGATGTTTCTTCACTGAGGAGAAGGAAAAAGTTTCATCGATTCATTTCGATGTCTAAATATCGTGATCAAAGTCACGCTAAATGCTACTTAAATGAAATGAAAGTTCTTTGATCAACAAGACATGTTTTTATATGGTTTTTATAATATTTACTTCAAATATTGAGTTCATGAAAAGGGTTTTTTGTAAAAAATAAATTAAATTACAAGCAGTTTGTGCTTGTAATTTAAGCCGTGAAAAATAAATTATGAGCTGCTTGTGCAGATAATTATTATCCGCAATAATAGCACAATTAATCAATAAATTGTAGTAATTAACAATTGAATCAATAATATCACGTAGTTAATAGTATCATAAAACATCAAAATCAAATATCTAGATAAATTTTTTAGAGATATTTTTATAATTATTTTGATTGCAAAAAGTTGCTATAGCCACTTAATACCAAATGATTTTTTGGTTAAAAAATGAATTTTAAAATATCGGGATTATACCTTTCTAATAGCTTCTAATTGTTCATCTTTTTATGATTTTGTTGCCTTAAATATGTTATGACTATCCACATAATCTTGTAACTTGCAAGATTATGTGTTCAAGATTTTATGAGTATTAGTAACAAGTAAGGGAATATTTGGAATCTTTATCAATTCGAATTATCTTTTCCCTTTTATAAAATAGGAAAAAATAGCCATAAAATTTATTGTTTTTTTTATTACATTGTATATTTATCAAAATTTGAAAATAGTTTTTGATAGTATAGTTCTTGTTGTATAACTAATGATAAATGCTATAAAAAATTATTTAACATATAAGTGGTTTCCAATGTACGCGATTCTCACTTCTGACGCTTTGTCTGTACTATACAATACTCATTCCTAAACATTGATTTTTTTTCAGATTTTTAAATTTATTTCTAGATAATATGTGATATAAAAGTTTGAAGTTTATTCCGGTATAATATATGATATACAATTAATTTTGAAGTTCATTTTTGTAAAGATATTATTTTAAAGTTTTCGAACTTAAATGACTTCCTAAAGCTCTTAATGAAATGCAGCATATCCACTTGTTTATAAGAATTTTCTTTTTTAAGTTTTCAATTCTGTGTTAATTGTATTTCTTAAAATTATTCATCTGTAATATTATGCATTAATTCATAATTTACTGACACTTTTAACTGTAAAATCAATATACTGACAATTCGATTTTAAATAAAAAACTCAAAACTTACCATAAATGTTCCTATTTCTTTACTTTTCTTAAGACTTTCTTCCATTATAAAATTTCTTAAATAATTATAACTTTAAATATAAAACTCAAATTTTTAACATTTTCTTCCGATACAGTTAATATTTGCGTTTATGAAACAGTTCAAAGTGCATTGTCACCTTAATAGGTTTACGAAACTAAATGAAATGCTGTATATCAACTTAATTATAAGAATTTCTTTTCCTTTTAAAGTTTTCAATTTTTTGCTAATTGAATTTCTTAAATTTTTTATCTGTAATATTATGTATTAATTCATAGCTTTTCTTTCAGAGAGAATTTAGTTAAAATAATAAACTTAAAAATAACTGATATTTACGGACATTTATAACTGCAAAATCAGTATACTGACAATTCTATTTTAAGTACAAAACTCAAAACTCATCATAAATGTTTCCAATTCTTTGCTCATAATAAAACTTTCTACCAATATAAAACTTTTAAATAATTATGACATTAAATATAATATAAAGCTCAAATTATTAACATTTTCTTCCGATACATTTAATATGTGAGTGCATGAAAGATTTCAACATACATTGTCACCTTAATAGATCTATGAAACTTCTGAGAATCCCAGAAGAATAAAAATAAAGTTCGCAAAATTTTACGTGTTCTAGCTTTACTTTATACATCAAATTTGAACGTGCCCTACAAAGTATACATAGATTTTAGTTGCGCCAATTTGAAATTCCCTAGCATCATATCCAAACACGAAGAAATCTTTCCACTACTTGTCCCCAAATATCGCACTTTTATGAGTGTTAAGGGAATAATAGCTGGAAAAATGCATATTTTAAACCTCATTTAATGCAAAGATTTAAAATATAATATAACGGAGAATGTCCCTAAGCTTTTATATTAGTTATTCATTGCGAATAATGGAGCCCAGAGAAAACTTTCGAAAATAAATGTATCAATTATCTTTAATTAAATTTTTAGAAATATATACATTTTCTTTACAAAGTTTTCATATATATTTTAACTTTAGAAAATATGAGTGTAATGAAGTTTTAATTTCACTAAGTATTGTTTATGTGATCACTAAGTATGGTGTGTGTTTATTAAATCTAATTTTTCATCGATGTCATTTATGAATTAATGTCCATTAATGTCATTTGTGAAAAATATAATTACATATAATGTGTGTGTAATTATATCCTTTTAAGGAAAAAAATTATTCCTTCCGTTTATTCTACATGATATTATATTATTAATATATATTACTATATTATAATATTATTAAAAAATATTTTCTTCTTATATTTGAAATTACTTTCATTCATCTGAATCTACCTTGAATATAAAAGAGAAGCACATGTCTACTTCTACAAATTTGTAATATTGCTTTACAGCATGATTAATTAGTTCAATAACTGGAAATACCGTGTTACGATCAGCTCTGTTGAGTGCTAATCGAGTGTCGCGTCAGTGATTTTAGAGCTTTGAAACAGACTTGGCAACTTTGGCACCAAAATAGAATTTTCTAGAAATGTTGAGAATCTTAGCATTTGAGCCAATAGGAGTAGAGACATGCCTGATTGTTCTAGGTTCTTTTCGGTCAGCCTGACTGGAACTATAAAAGGTCAACAGTCTAAAACCGATGGCTGTGTAATTGTGAGACGTTGAGTTGAAGTTGAATCACAGACAAGAACTGAGTCGTTGAGAGAATAATAAAGCAAAAAAGCATTGTGCGCAGTTCAAGCGATCACTGAACTGATCTATGTGGGGAATTCTGGTGTATGTTTTGGAGATAGCATCGAGTCCTTAGAGGAGTAGCCAGCCGTGTAATAGTATGCTTGCAGCTGGATGCAGCTAAAGCGAGGTAACCATGGAGAATTGCAGCTGTTTGGAGTGAATGTAAAGTGGAACTACACATATTCCCTCTTAAATTCTATCTGACAGCTTTCTGTGCTGTGGTTGTTATTGATACTAATTACTATATATGAGCAGCTGTGGGTTCTAGTATGCTGCTGTCTGTTGACTGAGTTAGTCGCTGTGTAGCAGGTTTTTTCGTGTTTAATAAAAATCTTCATCATTCTTTATTAAAGCCTACAGATAGTTTTCGCACCATTCACCCACTACAATCAAACCCCGTGAATTTACGGATATCGTAGTGGAATTGAAGTGCCGTAGCAATGCTTTAGTATATAAAAAGGCTATGTGATCCCTTTTATAAATTATTTTAAAAATTAACATGCATCAATTAATCTAAAGGTATTCAAGTTCAAAAAGGAATATTGCCATTCACAGATGAGCTTATTTAAAACCTTTTTCTGATTATTTGTTTTATGTCACATGATGTACTTTTATTCTATTTTAATTCCCATACTATCCATTTAATTCCCATACTATACTACTTGTGGGATAAAGTAAGCTCTTTGCAGCTGAATTATTAGGCATATGAAGATTTTGTTATATTAGTTTCCTTTATTATTTTATATTTCACTTTATTGCATCACAATATTAAATTCTAAGTATTTAATATTTTTAATATTCTTAATTTTTATTTGAAATTTTCTTTCCTTCATTTTTTAAATAGTGAAATGTCTGAAATATTTTTCATTGCAAAACTAACAGGTAGATATGAAGAGATGTTGCTCTGATAATTGAGATATTGCTAGTTTTAAATATTTGTAAGGGTACTGTAAGAACAGAAATATAGGCCAATTTGAATAAATAAAAACTTTCGTTATGAGTCAAAATTTTAAAAAAATCCTTCATTTTTTAAACAATGAAATGTTTGAAAAGTTTTCTGTTACAAAACTAACAGGTGTATATGAAGAGATATTGCTCTGATAATTGAGATATTGCTAATTTTAAATATTTTTAAGGGGTCTGTAAGAACAGAAACATAGCTGTCAATTTGCAAAAATAAAAACTTTCGTTATAAGTGAAAATTAAATTTCCTTCATTTTTCAAGCTCTGAAATGTCTGGAAAATTTTCAGTTACAAAACTAACAGGTGGATATGAAGAATTTAACTGAAAATTGAGATATTACTAGTTCAAAATATTTTTAAGACTGCTCTAAGAACAGAAACATAGCTGTCAATTAGCAAAAATAAAAATTTCCGTTACAAGCCCAAATTAAAAATTAAAAAGCTCTAAGCTGATTTTCAGAAGTTAACGAAATTGATAAATTCAAAGGTTAATACATATTCATGGAATACGCTGATGAAAGAAATGGGCCGTAAAAGTTTTAATATAATGGGATTTTTCTTTTAAATGTTAACAGCAACATCCGCCTTATTTCAAATGAAGTACACATTTTCTCCTAATTGCGGTTCAGAAAAGCACAAAGAAGTTTCTTACCACGCTGGAAAGGAAATTCATGTAAAAAGCAAAACTCAAGAATAATGGAGGTAGCAGCTAAAAAAGACAATGACGGTGTGTTTTTGAAGGGTAAATAATAATAGGAGGGATAATGGGTAATTAAAACTCGCTTTTACACCATCTACTCCTTTTCAATATTCGTGGCAGTTTGTTTTTTAGAGGGAAAAAAATCATTTTTAACAACGCTCTTTTAAAGTTAATAATTAAACATGCTCTGCAAATAAGCGATTTTTGGGGCGGCAGAGAAGTGGAATTGTAGAAAATGGTTATTATAAAACATGTATGGGGTGTTTAAAGGTGTAAGTATCGAAGATCATCTTTTGAGGAACTGAGATATTTTTAAGTGATAAAAATGAATATGTACATCCCATCATTATGTTTCGTTTTCTTAACTTAAAATTTAATAGCTATTTATTTTGTTTAGTTTTTTTAAAACGTAGTCATCTTAAATATCATTTATTAGGAATTTCTTTCTTTCTTTTAAATGCTTAACTTATAAAATCTTTGAAAGTTGAATAATTTCCAGCGGGCAGTTATTAATTATTAATTATTTTAAGGAATCAGATCAGTGTAATTAAATATATTTTATTTCCTTACATAGATCTAATTAAAATTATAAATTTTATGTCTTGAACTTATATTCTTAAAATTATGAAATTCCTATTTTTTTCCAAATTATAGAAACGATGAGTATAAAATTCCCCTTTTTATAGAAGCATTTGAAATTTATTTATTTTACCTCATTTGATCCATAAAGTAATAGATTATAATTTATTTTATCGTTGATATCATACACTTATACAGCATTGATAAAGCATTATTTATATATTAAAGCATTCCATATTTTAATTTTTTTTATCATGAATGTGATTTACTTATTAATATATTAAAAAAAAAACTAAAATCATATAAAAAGATATTTAAAAACTAGATAATGACCTTTATATTATTAAATATAAAAATGCTTCCTGAAGAAATTATATTAATAGAAGGTTTACCATGAGTTCGCATACACCTCTGATCAAATGATCGAAATGACCTCTATAGGTATTTAATTAGAAAAAAAATAATAATTGTCCTATCTATTATGAAGTTAAAGTAAACTAAACTATTATATTTTCAATATAATTATTGAAGTGAAATTTGATGATTTATTTATTAATAAAAGTGTGTCCGTGGCGTATATTTAATTTTCAATAAAAGCGAAGGATACACTTTTATTCATAAATAAATAATCAAATCTCACTTCTCTAGATCTTGTTTTCTAATTTGCACAAAAGTTCTTGTTTTCTAATTTGCACAAAAGTTCTTGTTTTCTAATTTGGCTCTTCAAGACCGCCTATTCTTCTACTGTCATCTTCTACCAAAACATTGGCTGACATGTCTCTTCACAAATAATTTTTAATAGCTTCTTCTTATACACACACATTTTTCTAACACATATTTATTTCTACATTTATACATAAATTTATGTGTTCCCCTATCAAACCGCTGTATAATAAATTATAAATGTATGCATTCTCAATTAATTTCGAATTATTGATAAGACATTACTGATTTGTTGAGGTGAGGTGTGATGAAAAGGCAGTTCATCTGTGTTTCTTTACTAATAAAAGTGTTTGTTTTCTTGTTTGGGTCTTCAAGACGCTCTATTCTTCTACTGTTATCTTCTACCAAAACATTGACTCACATGTCTCCTTACTAACGATTTATAATAAATTCTTTTTTTATGCACATATTATTCTAATATATATTTATTTTTAAATTTATACATATATTTATGTGCGCCTCTCATTGTATAATAAAATATAAATGTCTGCAAAATAAAATATAAATGTATGCCTTCGAATATATACACATAAATGTATGCCTTCGAATA
>JAPMOQ010042969.1:3405535-3443950 GCA_026543055.1 Argiope trifasciata
TATATATATATATATATATATATATATATATATATATATATAAATGTTCGGTATATACAAAATTATATATTCGTTATATTCTTTGGTAATATCTTCATATGAATAGTTTTGGAATTAGAAGTTATTTTTAATTAACAGTTTCCCATAAAACTTCCATCACGGAGATATTTGGTGAAAGAAGATTAATGAATAAAATACAACGGGTGATCCAAACAAAATTATATTCAACAATATTTGGAAATTAGAAATTGTGGTTGGGAATATTGCTTGGTGACACATGGCGCTAATTGTTATAGACTGATCTTTTGAGCTGATAGTGTGAGTACTAAAACCTGAAACACCGATTGTATAGAGAAGTGATATCGCATTCGGATGTAAGCCGTGATTCCATTTATATGGGCCAAGAATTTGTCTCCATCATAAATTGTTTTTATTGACTAATTGTTGAAGTGTGTGAGAATTGAGAGGTGAAGCAATGAGTAGAAAACATGTGGCGAAATAGTGTCGTTATTTAGAAGCGGGCCAAAAGATTGCTGGAAACATGTAAGGGAATGTCTGGGGCCAACCCTCAAACAGCCCCAATTTAGCTCCTAGTAACTACTTCCTTTTTCCGAAATTGAAGAAACATTATCCAAAACAAGGTTCATATCAGACAGTGATTTCCAAAAAAGGTGCCGAGAACTGGCTCAATAACCAGGGACTTGATTATTACCAAGACGTTTTAAAGAAATCGGTCCAGCGGTTTTATAAACGCTTTAAGAGGTTTAATGATAATGTAGAGAAGTGACTGCCACTTGTGTCGGTTAATTACCATTTGAATCCAGGTTCTATTGTTAATGAAGCATTAATACTTTTGGAAGTTTTAGTTTCGGCGTATGAAGAATGTTTTATTTTTTAAAACTACATTTTTTGTAAAATTCTTTGACTATAAAATGCATAGATTTCAACCAAACTGCTATGGAGTCATTGTTATAGGTATTTTGATATTACAAAATTATGGACGCGAAAAACAGTAAATGTTTTCAATCTAATATAATTCTTGAATGACATTAATCTGATTAATTCCATAGTATTAAGAATGGGTTTTCGAAAAGATGTCATCAGAACGTCATCATCTTACTCTTGTGTCACTGAAAATCTTCTAACCTATTGAATACAATATGACACAATATGAAAAAAATTGTATAAATTCTCACTCGTCTTTGCTTTTACCTTTGTCCACAGGCAAAAGTTTAAAAAAATTGTTAAAAAATCAGTCGTACCTCTCTGAAGCAAAAGGGTGATCAATTCTCAACTTTCAATCTCTATGATAAATGGTTATAACCATCCTTTTTGCAGGCACCAATTTAATACTGCATCAGTTTTTCAAAATGATAAATGCAGATCATATATGTTTTTCGACATATGACTGATCTAAAAGTATCTGACTGCTTTCGAAGAAAAAAATTGAAAAGTTGGATTATTTAAAAACTTTTTAATATCATGGTTTTTAGATGTATTGTCAATTATAATATAAAATACTATAAATACAAAAAAATGAAATTATATTTTGAGAAATATTGAAATTTTTATAAATTTTTAAAGAAATTTAACCTAAACGGTTAACATTCTACACAAAATTGTAATGAAGAAATCCTATTTTTCTTTGTGCACAAGTTATAGAATATAATGATGAATGAAATGAACCAAAATCTAAGAGACATTTTGAGATGCAAATGAAGTTATGGGTAAAAATATACGTATATATGCATTTTTGACATAAATTCACAACTAAAAGTTTTTTTAAATATCGGTAAATGAAGTTTAATGTTTTAAATTTCTTTCATTCTTATCTTTATTTAATGCGTTATATCCAAGTTTTGAAAAGTTATCTTTCAGTTTTATAGAAGTATTTTTTAAATTTATTTTTATGAAATATCTCGTAAGGAAAATCTGTTGAAAATAATTTATCTTAATATTGTTATCACCAACCCTAATCGGTAACTTGATATAAATTTTACAAATGATTGAAAAAAATATATTAAATTCTTTTGTTAAATTTCTACTTAGTTTAACATTATCTTTTTAAAAAATCCATCTGCCTAAAGTTTTTTTTTTGATTATTAAATAATAGTATTCTAAATATTGTAATGTATTTATGAATTCCACACATTTCTGATGATATTTATATTCTTGAAATGTTTAAATAGAAGTTATTGCATAATTAATTGTTGAATCTCTATCGTTAAACACAGATAGTAAATGTCTACGTTGGATAATTGTTTATATTCTTGAAAAATATAGAATAATTAAAATTACGGATAGAATAATTTAAATTATATATAATACTTTATCGGATAAAAAATAAGATTCATAAATACTTTAAATAATGAGTTTTTTTATCAGAAAAGACGTAATAATTATTTGAAATTTTAGGATTCAATTTCATTGTTACTAAGTTGGAATAATTAGATTTAAAACTTTCGATAAACTTATTTTATTTGACTTGTAAAACAGTTTATTGTTTCATAAAAATGTTATTCATTGCCATGAATTAGTTCATGTAGATACATACAAATTCAGTCATGGAGATATATATTACAAAATTATTTATGCAGATATATACGGTTTACATATAGATTTCTTTAAATTTCTCTTACTCTAAAAATTCTATTAATATGTTAAATTATTTACTTTGTACATATTAAAATTTTGTGATACGGACATAATAATAATTATATAATGTTTACATTAAATTTATTTCCTTTTTTCCAATAAATAAGATGATATTTACTGCTTTTAGATATTAGGTAGTGTAAGACAAATTTTCTCTTGCGTGGTAATCATATGAAAAAAATGAAAATTTAATAACTTTTGTATCCAAAATTTATTTCTGAACTACCAAATAAATTAAATCATATTAATCTGATAAAAGCAAATAAAGTGTTAAAATAACTTAAAACTCAAAGTATCATTCTAAAGGATGGCAGATCATATATATAAAATCGGCTTAACATTTTTATATGCACATATATGATGAACAATTTATGAAAAAATCTACATCATTTGGTATATTAAAAGTCATAAGATTTCAATATCCTAAACCGAAATCGACTATTTCGTCTTAACGTTAAAATTTATTACCACTTTCATAATTATTTAACCACAAAAAAGTTTTTTTTCATTAGTTTAGTCAAGAAATGATTATTAGGAATCCAAGTGATCCTATATTTTGAAAATTTGCTATATTTTCAAATTGTATTTACTAACTGTGAGAAATATAATTTTTATTTTTAAGCAATATTGTACAAATTCTCTTTATATGCACATAATCTTGTTTCTTTTATAAATAAATAAATATATAGATTTTTTTCAAGCTACTTTTTTATACATTTAATTGATATTATTAAAATGATATTTACTTGATTGCTTCTGAACCACATAGTTACAATCAATAAATGTGGATTCTGAGATTAATTTTTGTATCGATATATTGTGAGATTTTATCGTATTGATTAAATTTAAACTAAAAATATTTATAACTTCTAATTATTCATGGTTTTTTCGTATCTGAATATTTCATATTCCTTACATTCCATGAAACAATTCAATAAACAATTTTTTCCTTTGCAAACATCTTAATCACCATTTCCATTAATGTATCTGACTACGTTAAAAACACTGGTTATCAAACACATTGAATTTTCTGATTGTTATTTCTTGCAGTTCAGACTTTCCTTTCTCTAAAATGGTTTACCGTTTCTAGAAAAGAGGGAAGCCTGACCTACCACCCTTTTTCCCACTTAGAATACGTTTTTAACTTTAATTTTCTCAAAACTATTTTTCATAAAACATTTTCGCCGTCAGCATGATATTTCAAATACTAATAGAGGTATTTACATAAAAATTCCAGCTTGTATTTTGGTTCATCTCATTGCTCATTTTATTTAAAAGTTGGCGAAATGCTTTTTTCATTCATAGATGTTTTTCGAAAAAATAAATTCTAAATTTATGGAAACAATGCATATATACGTATATTTTTACTTCAAATTCTCTGCATCTCAGACTTTTTCTTAGAATTTGGTTCATTTAATTCGTCATTATATTCTATTACTTGTGTAAAAAAAATAGGATAACTGCATTAAAATTTTGTATAGAGCGCTAACGTTTTAGGTGAATTTCTTTAAATGCTCTGCAATTTTTCCTATTTCAAAAATGTATTATGTTTTCCAATAATTTTGCTGTATTTATTGTATTTTGTATTCTAATTTACAATAAATCTTAACCCCATATTTTTAAATGCTTTTTGTAATCCAATTTTTCAAAAGATTTCCTTCGAAGGTAGTCGAATACCTTAACTCATATTTTTAATAATTTCATTGCGTTGAATTATGTTGGGTGCTTAGTTGAATTTTCTTATTCACCGATTACAGAAAACTTGAACAAACCTAAACTATCCTTTCTACGAATTCTTTAAAAAAATATCTTGGTCTCGAATCAAAGTTTCTAAAGTATCTCGAATCTAAGTTGCAGCTTCTCGAGTCGCACTTGCTATGAGAATTTCAGCAATTCCACTTAGAAAAGAAAAAGAAAATCCCTTTGTTTAAACTCGCTGTTCTTCATTTAGTCCGGAAATAGAACTCTTTTTCTGCAGAAACCTGCGTCCCTGCAGTCAAGAAGTCCATTGTGTATCGGATCTTCTAATCCTTAACTTTATTCTTATGTCTAATCCGCGAGGATTTGAGCCTCGGGTCCGTAGTAGAGAGATCGGGGTATACTGCGAATTCTTGTTGACTTTTTCCCTTTCTTCTTATCTGTAAAGAACACAAAAGAACAGAAAAATTTTTCCTCAGTGCCAACTATATTTAAAAGGAAGCAAAACAGTATATTTAGTTGCAGTGTCAGCTTTAAGGGAGCTGGGACCAGATCGAAATAAAGTAGCGGCGAGATTAAGAGTGCGTTGCTGACATTATTTGGATTTTGTAAACACTGCTGATGCACGCAGCATTTTAAGAAGCTTAAATTATTAAACGGAAGAGAATAAACTAGGATTTTTTTAAAAACTTATTTTTCATTTATCGGTTATGTAATAGAATGTTTTCTTCGAGAATACTTTCAGTGATGTCGGAGAAAATAATAATTAATTCGGTGCGAGATTTATCTTTATGATAAGATAAATATTTACTTTATTTCCTAAAAATATAAATTAGTTACTCTTTATTTGGTTACTGTTTATTTGGTAATACAAATAATTTACATTTATTTTCAAATATCATTGCCCTCATATAGAAATGAAATAAAAACTCAATTGGAGTTTGATTTAACAAGCGTAAATAATTCGTTGCATATTCATGACATAATAATAAGAAAGATTTAAAAAAGATTAAAGGAAATTTCAACTATGTTTCTACTAAAATAATCAATATTATTTATGAAGCTGAAAATGTAGTAGTGTTTGTTTTAATCTTTTAATAAAATCTTTAATATCTTATTTAACACTTTTCTATGATCTTAAAAATGCTTTTTAGGTCAATAAATAAAATAACTTACGTATTGCTTTTAATTTTTTCTTTTACCATGCCTTTTCAATTACTTCAAAATAGCAAACTGGATAAGTAAATTAATCTATGAAAAGAAAAATAAATTAAAATACTTTTTACAATACAACAAAATAATTTTACTTCAAAAAAGAATTACGGAATAATTTGCACGTTTCAATTAGTTGGATTTTATAAAAACTTTATTTAAAAGGCACCAATCAAGAAATTTGGATGTTTATATTTGAATAAAATAAAATTAATCATCGAATTCGAAACAGATTTCTACAGAATTTGTAATTTTCTATCTGTCAGTGTGTTTATAGCTCCGACCATTTCGAATACAATAAAACTAGAGATGGTTTTGTAGGAAATAATTTGTATATGAAACTAATGTTTACAAAAATTATATTAAGAGACTATTATTGAAAAATGAATACATATAATATTAAATGATGGGCCGCGATAGCCTGGTTGGTAGAGCGTCAATCTGGTAACCGAAAGGTAACGAGTTCTGCCCCTGCATCTTCCAAAGACCACCTTGTTGGCTAGTGACAGTTGGGGCACGTTAATAGGTCGTGACTGCAAAGTCCTCCAAGTTCCCATAACAAATGATACCTCTGGGGATACTGGTTTCTGATTTGGATCTAAATTCTGACTTGCGGATGAATGAATGAGTTTAACCGTTCCCTCAAACGGATTGTGTCGTGTGTGTTCGAGCAAAGTCTTACTTCCACCTTAACGGTGCTCGTTAACAACGAAAGATGCACATTTCTGCCTTCATTCGAATGAGCTCCGCTCATTCGGGCTTGATAAGAGCAAGTGGCATTAGACCATCACCACCACTTAATGATAGTAAAAACAATTTTTTTTTATATAATGATTTTTTTAAGTAATATTCATTCTTGGCAATGGGTATGTTGGGTTATGATATTTCAACAAAACTTCTTAACTATGTCATTAACAAGAGCTGATAAAAGAGAGTCCGAATTATTAAAAAAATTCAGAGCAGCTACTTTAACAAAATCAATGGAGAACCACAATGGGTTGAACTATTTGAGAATTCTAGGGAACTTCATTCGGACATGTATATACCATCCCTTGAGTAAAGGGTTTCTAAAATTTATTTTAGCCCTCTGATACATCACGTACGATGGAGTCTCATAAAACACTGGAGTGGGATAGAAAATCTGAAAATAAATTTCATTTTTTATGTCTTCTTTCGTGCGCCGGATTTAGGTTTTATTGCCATGATGGATATAGTAAAAAATGTCTACGTGTTGGCTTTTATTGCATTTTTACTTCTGGGCAGAGATTCTTTTTTTTTTCTGGGAAACAGGCGATCCCTTCTAGCCAGCCATTACGGGAGAACGGTCATGTCACCTTTCAATTTCAAGCAATATATAGACCTAAAGGCTCTTATGTGGAGTGTGACGAGTTTATTGAAACAGAGTTTAAGAGAGAGAAAAAGTAGGGGCTATTATATTCCTCCTGATTTAGAAATAATCTTGGAAGTGCCGGCAAAAACATTTACTTTAAAATAATTGCTACAATATTAATGGTAGTCAATGGGCATAATTTTTTTTTGAAAAAGTACTCTGTATTATGAAATGGAAGATTTATTTCAAAGTCTAACAATAAATCTTTAACACTGTATGTCTAACAATAAATCTTTAACATTGTATGTCTATCAATAAATCTTTAACATTATATTGTAATTTTTTTGAAAAAGTACTCTGTATTATGAAGTGGAAGATTTATTTCAAAGTCTACAAATAAATCTTTAACATTGTATGTTGCCATATTTTTTTGCGCTAAGCAGTATTTATCTGTTCATTTTTTATCCAATCATTTTTTGAAGAATTTGTTCAATACATAGCGTGAAATATTTGTTTTTACGTTAAGAATTAAAAAAATAATAATAAGAGTATTTTTAGATGTTAAGAGTATATTTTTAAAAAATAAACAAACAATATTTTTTATTATCTTTAGAATATTTTTTAAATAACAAAAATATTTGTTATTATGTGTAAAATATTTTTTTAATTATTTTAACTAACATGCCATTAATTAATATTATTATTATGTGTATTGACACAACAGATCTCGGAAAAGAAATAAAAAATTTTATATTTTATATGCCAACCACGAAAGAAGGAAATAAACATATATTAAATTTATTTTCAAGACTATATTTTTTTTACATGCAGGACTAATTTGTATTCAACTGTCGTGAAAATTAAATTAATTCATGATAACTCGATATAAATTATAAGTACATAACAAAATTTATATCAAGCACACATTGATACAAATTAATTGACATATGCAGAAACATATATTAATTTATTCTTGTTATAAAATAGCATAACCATTATAATCTGTAAAACCTATTAACCTATAAAACCCCAACCATTATAAGTGCGTAATAGCATTTATCAAGCACACATTGATACAAATTAATTGACATGTCTAGAAACATATATTAATTCATTCTTATTATAAAATAGTAAAAACCATATAACGTGTAAAACCTATTAACCTATAAAAGTCCATTATAAATATTAATATCTCCATCAATTCGTTAAATGTATCGAGTTGATTAAATGAAACCTTAGAAAGAGGAAATGCTTATTTAAATCTAAATTGTCTGTAAAATAGTTTGCTCAAAATTATTAGTGTGATGTGAAAATAATTCATGATTATAAGGTTAATTTAATGAGTGGTTTTATTATTAATGAATGATGTGCAATTAAAAATAATATTTTTGTGATTTAAAAAAATATTTTAAGAAATTTGTTTAGTTGACAATCCTGCATTCAAATATGCTTGATATTAAGATCTAGTTAATCCGTTTTTACTTGAAGATAATAATTTATATGACAAAACGTATTAATTTGAACTTCGTGGTATTCGTATGTTTCCAAATTTTAAACAAATTTATAATTTTGCATATCAATGAAAAATTTAAAAAAATCATAAAATCTTAATTTTTTATGAACAGCATACATGCATTTTCGAAAACGATATTATAAATGTTAAAGTAAAAACATGGATATATATATATATATATATATAATATAATGTGTATAGGAAAGCATTGAATGGAAGAATTTCTCTTCAATAAATTTAAAATTTTACCTCTGAACGTATTTAATCAATAATTAATTATTTGGATCAATTACTAATGAGCCAATAAATAAAAGTAACATATAAAATGTCGAAATAAAAACAGTCTACTTACTCTGTGATGAGTTAATTAAAATGGAGTATTAGAAAGGAATTTTTTTAGATATTATCATTAGAATGGCAACAGTTACTCATGAAGCATTATATAAAACTGTTTCTTCGTTTGTTTTATGGTATTAGCCCCAAATTTTCTATTTTAGGAACGTAATGTGTATACGAAACGAAAATATATTAATGAAAAATTCTATTAAAGAAAAATTGATATTTGACTCTATTACTTTTCATAAGAGGCTTATGATATTCTATCACGCAATTAAATAAAATTTTACAGTTAATAGATTTCCAAGTTAAAATCTCAATCATCGTTCATATATGTATTTTGATTTGGATCCTTACGCGATCGAGTGCTGCATTTTGAAATATATATTTTCTTAACCTGTTAACTGCGTAAAATGAAAAATTCCTATGTAAAGTGAACTGAATAATTTAATTATCTGGTTTACAGGTTAATATTAGAAAGAATAGAGTTATATTGAGATAACATTTAATAAACGAAAACTTTTATTTGTATATCTGAATCTAAACTATCATTTCGAAGCATAAAAAATATTTTTGAAATATTGCATTATTCTGAACTAGAACTCTTTATAATTATTACGATTTTTTTAATCAATTGCAATTAAGTTGCAATAATAAATTCTTTAATAAATGGAAAAAATGTATAGTTTAGTAACAGTTTGAATCTGAGAAAAAATGTTGCTATACAATAATAATAATTATAACCCAAGCAGCACAACCTATTACACAATTTAATACAACATTGTACGATATTATATAATATAATTTAATATTTAACAATATTATACAATATTGCGAATATTGTTTAACATCATAAAATATTGTTCAATATATATGTGCTACTAGGAATTATAGAAATATTTAATTATAGCTAGTTCATTTTAAATATTTACCTAAATAATTACTTAGCAATTAAAAATGATAGAAATGCCTAGTATCCACTATTTTTTTTGTGAATATTGTTTATGCTTAACATTTTCATTCTCAGAAATTTATAAAGGATTTAATTCTTTTACTGAGAAAAACGCCAAATATTTCTGTACAAAAGACGTCACAAATTATTTATTCTTTAAAAAAGCACCATTTCGGGCGTGAATTAAGTAGTACCTTAAAAATTACTTTTTTTTATACAGCAAATAAAATTATTTCTTGTTTCTTGAGAGATATTCTTCTTCTTCAGAATCATTGAAATCCTTTTCAACGACAACATGCGTATTTCAAAGAGCCGAGGACGTTGAACGACTGTGAAGGACATTAGTTAGTTTATTAGTCCGTTCATTCGCGTTCCTTTGGAAACTTTTACACAAAAAAATAGGAAGGGAATGAACATTAAATAAAAGAAGAAATCTTTATAATCCTTTTCAAATATTCCTCTCGCACTTGGAATTTGCAATTTTCTTGCTAAGTATTATCTTTCTTTCACACTGAGTATTTTCTTTTCTCTTCGAAAAGGGAAGGGGGTCTAAATAAGCGAGGTTGGAAAAAAAAAGGCGTAGAGGATATTCCTTTATATGCAGTGTCAACTTAATTAAAAGTCGTAGAACGTTTTAAAAACCCTCTTTTACTTCCTCCTCATTGTGTGTTTAATCGAAACCATCCCTCGGAATTTACGTGAGCCGCATCTTTCCAGTTCGAGCCTCAAAAAAAAATCTTAACAGAAGGGGGTTGTATAAGGAAAGTTGAATATTTATCAATGTCCTCAGCAAAGGAACTGTGTAAAACGGTTATTTATTTAAGGATAGAATTCCATGAAAATCTAGAAGGACACTTATGAGCGATGTATCAACAAATGTTCAAGATGTGGCACCATTTTTTATTAAATCATGCTTTTTTTTAAAAAAGAAGTCTAAATGAAGTCTAATCTCACTGTAAAAAATTAAAGATATTAAAAGTTTTTACAAAAAAAAAAAGATATATATATATAATATTAATTAACAAAATAAGACAACCGAATCAAAATAATCAATAGAAAAAATAGTCAATAGAAAAGGAATCCGGCCTGAAAACTTCGTCAGGAGCCACTTTCAAGCAAGGATTCCTAATAAGGGATTTTTTCTCTGAGGCATCGATGGACAATGGTCAAAAGTATTGACACCTCGTGACCCGAAAATCCCCCGAAAATGAAGGCAAAAGAGACATACCAATTTTAACAGCAAAAGACAAAAACAAAGCAAAACATTAAAAACATCAACAAATGAAACAAATATATATATAAAAAGTAAAACTACATAAGAAAAATCACAATTAATGACAAAATTAAGAAAACGGCCACGAGGTGTCAATACTTTTGACCATTGTTCATCGATGCCTCACAGAAAAAATCCCTTATTAGGAATCCTTGCTTGAAAGTGGCTCCTGACGAAGTTTTCAGGCCGGATTCCTTTTCTATTGACTATTTTTTCTATTGATTATTTTGATTCGGTTGTCTTATTTTGTTAATTAATTTATATTCATTTGTATTTTAGTTGTAGCTGCATTTGCGCTCTCTAAATACAATGATTGATTTAAAAACATTTTAATTCTTAAAACTTGTTTAATCAGTAATGATTTTTAGTTTCGATTCCGGTTTTGGTTTCGTTTCCGTAGTTACTTCTGTTTCTGTTTCGTTTAAATAATTCTTTGAATATAGTATTGTGGATTTGTTTCATTAATTAGTTCTTATTCATTTACCTTTCATTTTGTGAACTTTTAGCGTGTAATTCTGAATTGAGTTTTAATTTCGATTTCGACCTATTTGGTTTCGTTTTAATTTTGTTGATCAAGAAATGTGTTTTGATTGTTTTAATAATGTTATGATTGTGTATATATATATATATAATATATGAATGAATTTTGTATGTTTCTAAGGCGGCGCCTTACTGCTCATCCGATTGTGATGAAACTCGGGATACTTATTACTTGCACTTATTGGTTTCTGCTGAAGATGTGAAAACCAAAAAATATTGCAAACCCTAAAGTCTTGGATTATAAACTTTAAAAAAAATAGAATTAATATTATTTGCTCTTCTCCTTTATATATAACTCAATTTCATTGAAGGTATTCATTTCTTGTCCTTTCTGTAATTCCTAATTAAAGGAGATAGTTATTTTAAATTTCAAACGATATTTCCCAAATTATTTTTTCTGGTTTAGCAACGCTCCGGATAACAGCTATTAATATATATATACATAAGCGTTCTTGTATGCAAAAAACAATGATTATAAAATATTTTTAAATTATTACTATAATTTCTATGCAATTAGTATTAATTTTTGGTTTAGTTATATTAACATACCGTTTTGAAGTAACATTAGGACTATTTTGGGCTGACCTCATAATTTTATATCTTGGCCAGATGACGAGGGTGACACCTGAATTGGCACCTTCCTCTTCACTCCACGCCAGTAGGAGGACGTTTATCATGCACCAGACACGATTACACGACAATTCATCGGTAAGAATCGGATCTTCAAAATGAAACCCTCCAGTTCCGAAACTAATTCCTTTCCACCAGGCCATTGTGACCCATATAATTTTTTGGACTTTAACAAATGTTTTTTTTTATTTCAGTATGAATGTCATTAAAGTTTTAAAAGGAATGGAAATTAAATATATTACAAAAAAAACAAAAACAGTTGGCAATTTTAATGAAGTACACCATTTCTAGTTGCTATTTTCTTGGACCGTGGATTTGCATCGGTTAAATGGCAACATCTCGTAATGGCTTCGAATTCCAAATGCGAAATCCAATGCTAATTATACCAACGCGTAATCCATAACGCGTCTAATGCATTAAAATGAACCTTCTGATGGGCATCCGTAACTCTCTTCAAGCATTCATCCAGATTTTAAAACTTTAAAACTCTTTAAAAACGTTTACTTCTACAAGTTCTTTTTTGTTGTTTGTTCTAATGTGATGAAAAATATAAATTTTCCGGAACTAGAATTGGTTAACCTTGACCATTTTAAATTTGTTGCAGAGTTTAAAATATTCTATAGATAATGCTGAATGTGAATTGTAACAAAATATTTTCGTTTGCTATTTTTTTTCTCAATCAGATCAATATTCCAAAACTAGGAATTTCGTCTCAAAAACTCTCTTTTTGCATTAAATCGATATGAGTCCTAACTATACAAAATTAAACAAATCATTCAAAACCGCCGTGGTTTGATCACAGAAAATCTACGTCGTTGGTGTTTAGTTTCATACATTATGTACAGTAGTTGTGTGAGCTTTTAATCTGCGATGATTAAATGATATCCATTAGCTTAAAAGCTTTGAAAATAGGAAGGAAGTTCGTTTGGGCTCGTCATACAATCAAATGACTTTCAAACAGTTTTATATAGCTTAAAATAATATTAATGTAGCTAAAACAATAGAATTTGCCTGCATATTTATGTTCACTCAAACTAAATGCTTTTAACCGTGTGAATGAAAAAACATGTTTTGGATGAAAATTTTATTTTAAACATATATTTAATTTTAAAAATGCAAACTCATTTTAACTTAAAAAAGTTCCACTTTATTTTTTGAAAAGAACATACTCATAAATTCATACATATATATAATGTATTTGAAAAAAGTGATTTTTTGAAATTCTAGAATTGTTACAGTAACTGTTTTTAAGGTATCCAACTGCGTTAAAAACACTGATTATCGACCACATTAGCGAAATTGTTTTATAATTCGTATTTCTTGTAGTTCAGACTTTTCTTTTTCCAAAACAGTCATCTTTTCAAAAAAAAAAAAAAAAAAAGCCTGACCTATTATCTAGGGTCGCATATTTTTTCAGATAGTTTGTCTTTGACTTCAATTTTCTCTGATCTTTAATTTTCATAAAAATTCTCCACCCTTAACATAATATCTCAAATACTAATCGAGGTATTTGCATAAACATTTCAGCATGTGTTTTAAATAATATGGGCAACGAAATGTACCAAACATTTCATTGTGGGTGAAATACCTTTTCATCTATAGGAGTTTTAGAAGGATTAAGCAGTGAATTTATGGAAAACAAACGCATATGTACGTATATTTTTACCCATCACTTCTTTGATTCTCAAGAATTTTGTCAGATTTTGATTCATTTCGTTTGTCTTCATATTCTATAACTGTGTACAAAAAAATAGAGGATTGCTGCATTACCATTTTGTACAGAGTGTTAACTGTTTTGGTTCAATTTCATTAGAATTTACTACAAATTATAATAGTTCACAAAATATATTTTCAAATAATTCTTTTTCTATTTATAGTGTTTATAACTTGTAATACACCTAAAAGCCATAAATAAGTTTTTTTTAAATCCAATTTTTCAAAAACTTTCTATCGAACGTAGTCGGATATCTTAAATTAGATTACATGCCTTTATTCTGAATTTCGAGCATATTTGGGTTTTTTTTTTCATAACATTAAAAAAATTAATCAAATTTTAAACAACAAGCATAATTGAAAAGAAATACATTAGAATTAAACCAATTAGATATAATAAAAAGACAAATAAAACTGTTTAAGTTGTTGAGAAAAAGTTATGAAAATCGCGAATTTTGAGCGAATGCAACCTCAAATGGAAATATTTACATTTATGGTAAGACACACTGAATCTTATCAACTTTAATTTGTTTTAACCTGCGTCTGATTAATGTAAATTGGAAACCACGCACCAATAAGTTCTCCAGAGTATCGGAAGTTTCCAGCATAAATATTCATGTAGAAAACAAGGTTAAAACTTGAGCAATCATAAATTGTGAGTAATGACAAATCATCTCAAAACGAAATGTCTCAGACAGAAAATAATAACAATTTACCTAATTAACTACATCTTGTAACATGAATAATGATGAGTAGAAAGAATATGCAAATAGTAATTCATTAAATGCAATTCATGCATATAATATGCTAATACATTTAACTGTTACGTGGCACTGTAATGCTAGTGGAATTTGAGAAAAGCGAGCTGCATATATTTAACAACCTTTCATGATTTACTCAGAACTTTTTGTGTTCCATACTCCGTTAATTCAATGTAGCTCATTTTTTTTCTCCCATACCTCAATGAAGTGGTTAGTAAGGGGCATTGATTCTAACCATGCATCATTATTTAAACAAAGAATCTTTCTATAAAAGAAAGAGACAAAGCCTTTTCTTAAAATAATTGAATTAGATACTTTAAAATTTTATTTATCTAAGAGCCAAGTTTCTTGATTTAATTATTCTACTTGTAATAGAAGCATAATTCTTTATGCAAAGAAATGTGTATAAAGGTTATGGATATAAAAGAATATGAGGTTCCACGAAGTGTTTCTTTACTTTTTTTACTTTTCCAACCATGCACAATAGATTATCTTTTTAAATAATTTTGCTAAGAAAATACAAAATGTTGTCTTTTTTGTTAATAGTTTTGTGATATGTAAATACTGCCAGCTTTTATTAAATCAACTATATATTTGCCTTTTGTAAGGAAATATATGCAATAAAATATGCTTAAAGGGTTGTTAATCTAATATAACTTCTTTAGAAAGGTTGCTTCTCCGTTTGAGTGGCTGAATGAATAACGTTGGTAACGTTAGTAGTTTTTTGAAATTGTACTTCAAGATAAATTAACTAACTGAAAAATAGAAACTATTTGACTAGACAAATGTGAAAATACAATGTATAAAACATGGAAATGCAAAATATATATGCCTACATTATTTACATTTAGCATTAAATGCAGTATTACATGAATTGCATTATTGATGGCAACATTTCATAAGAAATTGTGTTTAATAAGTAAAACAATTAACTCAGTGCAAACTGATGATTTGAGGTATCCAACTACATTGAAAACACTGGTTATCGGCCACATTGACAAATTATTTTTTTCATTGTTTTTTCTTGTAGTTCAGACTTTTCCTCTTTCCAAAACAGTTTTTCTTTTTTATAAAAAAGAAAGATCTGATCTATCATCCAGAGCCACATATTTTTAGGCTAAAATTTGTCTTTTAACTACAATTTTCATAAAAATTTCCACTTTTAACATGATGTCATAATAACTAACAAATGTATTTACATAAAAATTTCAGAGTGTGTTTTAAATAATATGGCCAATGAAATGAACCGAAAGTTTTATTGTTGATGAAATATTATTTCATTTATGGGTGTTTCTAGAAAAGTTCTGTTGTAAATTTAAGGAAAAAATACACACATATGTATATTTTAACCCATAACTTCTTTGAATCGTAAATTTTTTCTTCGATTTTGGTTCATTTCAGACATTATTATATTCTATAATTTTTGCACAAAGAAAAGTAGGAATTGTGCATTAAAATTTTGTGTGAAGTGTTAACCGTTTTGGTTAAATTTCATTAAAATTTACTACAATTTTTGCTATTTCTCAAAATATATTTTCAAATAATTTTGTTGTAATTTTCAGTATTTTGTATTATAATTGACAATACATCTAAAAACCATAGTTTTAAAGAGTGTTTCAAAAATTCAATTTTTAAATTTTTTTTCCCTCCGAAAGTAGTCGGTTACCTTGATAATACCATCTTATTAATTGTACCAACTGAAATAAACTTAAAATTTGACATGTCAGCTGTATATATCAAATAATATTCCAAATATTATACATTTGATTCCAAATTTTCGAATATTTCCAGGGATCTAGATTAAACTAAATTTTATATTCCAAAACATATAAGGGCCACATTTGCCTGGTTGTGACGTCTTCGCTTGTGAGCCGTAGGATATCAGGTTCGAGATCCGATTCTACCTGAAGAACCGGTATGTAAGGGGATCTGTTGCACTCTAGATCCATCAGTTTTACACGTCCTCTATTTGGTGAGACATGGTATGTAGAGGGAGTGTCAGCACAGGTGTCATCCTCGTCATCTGACCGGTTCAAAATTGTGAAATCTATCGCAAAATAGCCTTGATGTTTTACAGCGAGAATTAATATAACTAAACTAAATCAATATATATTACTTAAAATTCCAACTTATAATTATGTAACAGAAACAAATATGATTAATCTATCACACTTTTGAATCCATTCTGCATCTTAAGAGCAAGAATCAGGTATAATACCTAAACTCAACGGATAAAGAACATGTAATTAGTTGTTACATATTGTGTTCAATTTCTTCAATCATGTAATGCTTTTTGCGGCACATCAAGGATAGCATTGAAGTTGGGCCGATATTTATTTAAAAACGTGAACCCTTTCTATCTAAATCTATACTTATCTCCGATCTGTGGCTCTAATAAACTTTTAGCAGAAACCAAATATTTAAGGATTACATATACATCTTGTTTTCAAAACTATGAACTATTCTTTAATGATAATTTAAAGAAGCTACCATTTTCATTCACAATTGTTAAAAGATAAGTTTAATTTTCTCCATTTCTTAATTACCATGACAGCCTTGAGAAAATTTATGTGTCTGAAAAAAAAGCTGAAACAAGTTCAATTCCCCTGTTGAAGTCACAATCGTGTGATAAATTACCTACGTATGTCATCAAGCAACTTTTATACATATTTTAGTTATTTACTTACTAAGCAGAATATTGTAGTTATGAAAAACTTTAAACTAGATATTTTAAGAAATCATTACGTTTTACACATTTCAGGGTCCGAAAAGCACATTTTTTCAGAAAATGGTTGCCTGTTTGTCTATAATATATTCTATAAAGTCTGTCTGTAATGCAAACGTAATCGTACATTAGAATCATTCATATATCTCTTTCTAGTGAAAATTAATTCATCTTGCTTCCGAATGTAAAGATGACTCATATATATATATATATATATATATATATATATATACCTAAAGGTGTTTGTCTTCCATAACAGTGTATTCTTTTATCATTCCTACTTTCTTCATCATAAAGAAAAAAGCAATGATTTACCTTAAAAATCAATTTGCATTCTTGATTTAAAAAATAAATTGTCAATTTTCATATCGATTGTAAAATTAAAATATTTGAAAATGTTATAAATTAGCTAATTATTAAATAATTTCAGAAAAACAATGACTGCTAATTGCAAAGATAAATGAATAAAAATAAATAAATATTAATTGCTTGTTTTCCTTCCTAACTTTTACGTATTTTTTCATGTATTGAGAATATATTTCTCCAATCTTTACATCAACTTTGAGTCATAAATTTTGTTGAATCTTGGAGTTCATATATCCTAAAAACATTGAAAAGAAATTAAATAAATTTCACATTTTAAAATTAATATACTTCAATAGGACATATTTGGGAAGACTTATATTTAAATCAGATACTTAATACGATTTCATGTCATTTGCTGGAAATGCCAAATTCATAAAATTAAATGAATTTCACAATTTAAAATTAGTACATCAGATAGATAATATTTGGGAAGATATTAAAAAAATCCGAAATTTAATATAATTTTCGATCAAGAAGTATTTTAGATAATTTGCTGGAAATTTCCAAATAATCTTATTTATTGTTTTAATTATAGGCATAAAGATTCACGAGATTATAAGAGATTTTTTAGAAAACTAATTTTATTGTTTTACATACAAATTCTTATTTTCAATTCACTGCCACGATGGTGGACAATCATTTAAAATAATGTCCCTGACTTAAGCACATATTTCCAATTACAAGCGACTGATACGCGTCAGCATTCGGCGAAAACGTGTTTTCTCCTTTTTTTGATAATGTGGACCGAAAGTCCATCAATAAATTCTCGAGCTTGTTTACTATCTGATATTGGGTTACCACTGATTCATCCCTTGGGAACATTCCCCTTCCTAACTTCTTATCGAATGTCGCAGCTGCCGCCTGTTCCTAGCAACGCCATTCACCATCGAATGCGAATGAATTTCAGAAAAGAAGCAATACAATCTTCTCATGCAAATCGAAATTTTTAGTAGGATCATTCTTTATGAAATACTGCAGTTGAAATATATATATATATATATAAATTTTCCTACTTTATTAATAAAATGGGAAAATATGAAAAGGAAATATAATTTTAGTATCTTTTTTTTTCTTTATAAGTGTATTAATATGCATAGCTATCTTGTCAACAGTAATATATATATATATATATAATGATAGATGGTAAAAATATTTACAGTTTGAAATATCGAGACAAAAAAATTTGGAACTCTGCGAAAATACTAACAGATTATTCATAAATTCTATTTGTAAATCTCGAATTTACATACATTTATTTTGCAGGCGTGCAAAGGATATAAGTGCTATTGCAACGGAAATAACTTTAAAAATTAGCAAACAATTTTGGAAATTCTGCTTGATTTATTTACATATATTGATGTTATATTATATACATATATTATATATTTAATTAATGATTGTGATAATAATCAATAATAATAAAATTATATTGTACTAAGTCATTTGAAAATTAAAATCAATTTTTTATTGTATTATAAGCAAATATGAGCCGAAATTATATTTATCCTTTTAATTAGACATTACTTAATTAATTATATCGTAAAGAGATAAATTTATTTCGCTTTAATTCACCAAATTTTATTAGATTTTTTTTCTTTTCAAATTTATAAGATCAATTTATCATATTTAGATTATATTTAAGATTTCTCTGAAATTAGAATTGATTTATGTATAAAATTGGTTCTCATATTTCTTACTGTCAACTTTATTCGATTTTTTTTCTTATAGATGTGAATAAACAAATTCACTTTTACAATATGAAAATTCTGCTGTAAATACAATAATTGCAATACTTAAAAACAATTCATAAAGCGTGTATAATATATTTAAGAAAACACACTATGAATTTTCCTGCTGAAACTTTTGTAATTTTACAAATTATAAAGTACTATTCTTACTTATATTACAAGCTGACATAAATTAAACATTAATAATTAAACTAGAAATAGTAAATAAATATATAGAAGATAATGTTAACTTCAAAATTTCTTTTCATTTGAAGATTAAGAATTAATTGCTACTAAGAATTTTTGCTTTTTTGAAGTTTGATAGTAAATTTTATTAAATAACTATGCCCTACTAAGTAATGATTCGTTAAGCAAAATATTTTGAAATTATCATTAAAATTAATATTGTATAAACTTAAATTAATTGTTTTGTTAAACGAACAAAAAAAATTAGTTTCATTTAAAACAAATAAACAAAATTATCGATAAGAATGCAGTTTTTCGTCCGTTGGAATCATTAGTATTTTTTTCTTCGAACATATTTTTTATAATTAATTCAGTTATTTTTTTTTCATTGCATTTATATTTCTCTTAGAATTAGTGTCCACCTTCAATAAATATTTATCATTAAGTGATTTTTAACAAAGTAATTAAAGTTAAAATCAATTAAATTCAAATGGAATTTTTGTTCATTAGCAAGTTTTCTGAATGGATGCCTCTTGAAAGCGTTAAAGAGATTATTAAGAACCATTAAAGTCTCATCACGCTATTGTAAAATTAAAATAAAAACAAATGTCAAATTCAAGTTTATATTTGTGTAGTGTTAAAAACAAAAGCATTTCTCGTTATTTTTAACCGCACAAAAAAAAAGAAAATTCACACTTGTTAAATTACATCTTTTCTGTTTATTGGTTTCGAAAATATAGAGTTTTAATAAAATAAATGAAGGTAGAGGGAAGCAATGTGCTACAAAAAATATTCTCTGCAGAGTAAATTTTAATTTGTTTCTTGTCAAATAATTCCTGTCCGGAATAGCTACATTATTTCTTTCCAACATAGATACTCTTTCTTATAGAACATTGTCTTGTAGTTTAATGAGAGTGTTTTTGTGTGTTCAGTGGCCATTATTATATATACACAATATTGCAAAATATATACATTTAATGAAATGAAAAAAAAGGATTTACTATATTTGTTGTCAATGCAATAACATCTATATTCTGCATCTATATATGTATATATATATATATATATATATATATATATATATATAATATATATTTCACTTTAACGTATATAGCCGAGATATTGCGCTTATTTTTTATTGCAAAATGACAGCAGTCAAAATAAATGAAACACTACATGGATTTTCGAATACTTTTGGGTTCGATGAATGTTTTACAACTTCTTTAATATAGCGATTTGTATAAAAAAATAATGAAGTTTCAAAATATTATTAGAAATGTTCTATCATATTATTTGTGTTCAGAGCATTTTTAATAATTTTTTGAAATAATATTAGCAACGGCGATAGATATGTCGTATCACCAAAAATGACATTTAATTGAAGGAAGAAAGATACATAAGAAATTGGCTTCAAACAAAGTTTTAGAGAGCTCGAAAACATACCTAACCCTTAGCAAATGGGTAATGACTTGTCTAATGGGATTGGTTTGCTTACGAAAATTGATGTCCATATCTTCCAAATTAATTGTATTACTAAAAAGCAGTCTTTATATTATTTTCATATTCCAAGAATCAGCTTTTCAATGATGCCAATTTTATTCCCACTGAATTTTACATTTAATTAAAAAATAATTTAATTATGCCTGATATATATTACATTGTTTTTTGAATACTGCTATTCAATTCAAATTCATCTACCAAATGTCCAATTGCTAGTTTGTATCTGTCTTTATTTCAATAAAAGGAATTTTACTTCTGATTCTAATTTCCAGAATTTACACGTTTTAATTTATGATATGCTAATTCCATTCATTTTAAGTTTTCAAAATATATCAATTAACAAGGTGAAATTTTTATTAAAAAGACATTCAAAAAATCATGTGTCAGACTAAAAAGTAAATAATTCGAACAAATCAACTGATCGCCAAAAGTGACTAGTTGATAAAATTGTGCTAACTTCCGTATCAATTTTTTAAATTAAAATCGCATGTTTATTTTGATATTTAATCTACCCATTCAAGTTGAATACTATTACCTACTAAATTAAGGATAACTTTCTAGCAAGATTTTCCTGGTTATCAACAATAAGTTTCAAGATACGATTGCTAAAGTCAGCATTTCACTCTCAAGAAAACTGTTATTGGTCTCATTTTATAAATAATATTTATTCTTCCAGTTGTTGCAATGTTGCGTTTAATATAACTTAATACAATAATGAATTAAATAATGGCAAATGGTAACACATCATGCATCATTCCCTGATTTCTTACATCATATATCAATCCCACCTTATATGCAGTATACATCATCTCTATCATGCATGCATCATACATCATCCCCCTCAATACAATAGGTTAGTAAGTCTGCCTAGAGCGAATAAAAGGCTTCTCAGATTAGAAAGGAGATATTTTTGTATAAGATTTATAGTCCCAATCCTTATACAGATATAATAAATAATCTGATCAAGCTTCGGTATTAACCGTAGACAAATATTAAGTATACTACGAAAAAGTCAGAATTTCAGAAATCTTTTATAATAAGGAATCTATTGAAGTAAGAGCCTTCGAATTAGCATCCTCATCGAGGTCTTAAGGTTGTTCTGATCTGGGTGAAGATATTGAAAATCTTCTGATCAAGCTTATGTAATGACAGTAAATAAAACATTAATCTTGCACCGAAGATACCAGTACATTCACAAACTTTTATAATAACGTATCTAATCAAGAAATTCTCATTGAATTAATGAACTTTAATTGGATAGATACCGTTCTTATTAAGATATTAAGAGTATCCTTTTGGCTAGTGTCCCTGTCCTTATTCAGATACGACAAATGATCTGATCAAGCTTGAGTATTGACCGTAAACAAAACATTGAGCTTACAACGAAGAAGTCAATAGTTCAAAAAAATTTATAATAACGTATCTATCCAAGTAAAGCACTTTTAATAATTGTTCTTATCAAGGACTTAAGAATGTTCTCCCGTCTAGTATCCCTACCCTTATGAAAGCAGGTGACATTATCTAATCAAGGTACTCTGTTGACCTTATATAAAGCGTTGAACTTGGCCCAATGAAGCTAGTACTTGCAGAATTACTTTATTATAAGGTAATATTCTTTATTTTATAAAACAATATCTATTGAAATAAAGAACTTTGATTTTGTATCATTATCACGATATCAAGAATGTCCTTTCGGCTAATGACCTAGACTTAATGCATATACGAGAAATCAAAGCAAACTTCTGTATTAGTCGTACATGAAACACTAAGCTTATTGTGAAGAAATCAGTACTCCCGAAAATTGTTTTTAAATAGCGTATCTATCTAAACAAAGCACATTGAATTAAGATCCAAGGCGAGGCCTTAAGGGAGTCCTTTCGGTTCGCACGTAAGTGCCATTTCATTTTTCGTATCACCAAACGAGGACTACTGCTCCTCCTCTTTACAGAATGGAATACACGTTGGACCTCCAGTGCTCACCGACAGTTCAGGAGAAAACCGCCTTTCAAGAAGATAACATTAAGCTTAAGAACATTAAGCATAGTGAAGAAATCAGTACTTCCGAAAACTTTTTAAATAGCGGATCTAACTAAGTAAATCACATTGAATTAAGACTCAGAGCAAGAGCATACTGTGAAGAAATCAGTAATCCCAAAAACATTTTTTTTAAATAGCGTATCTATCTAAGTAAAGCACATTGAATTAAGATCCACAGGGTCTCAATGGAGTCACTTCCGTTTGAACGTAAGTGCCATTCCATTTTTCATATCACCCAACGAGAGCTATTGCTCCTCTTTTTTACAGAACGGAATACACGTTGGACCTCCTTTGCTCGCCATCAGGTCAGGAGAAGACAGCCTTTCAAGACGATAACTGTAACCTTAAGAACATTAAACGTTATGAAGAAATCAATACTCCCAAAAACCTTTTTTAAATAGTGTATATATCTAAGTAAATGCATTGAATTAAGAT
Source organism: Argiope trifasciata (assembly GCA_026543055.1). NCBI lineage: Eukaryota > Metazoa > Arthropoda > Arachnida > Araneae > Araneidae > Argiope > Argiope trifasciata. Next base: position 3,429,125 of record JAPMOQ010042969.1, read on the forward strand.
CTAGAGCGAGAGCTTACTATGAAAAAATCAATATTCTCGAATTTTTTTTAATAGCGTATTTATCTAAGTAAAGCACATTGAATTAAGATCCAGAACGAGGTCTTAAGGGAGTCTTTTTGGCTCGCACGTAAGTGCCATTCCATTTTTCATATCATCAAACGAGGACTATTGCTCCTCCTCTTTACAGAACGGAATACACGTTGTATCTCCGGTGCTCGCCGTCAGGTCAGGAGAAGACAGCCTTTCAAGACGATAACCCTTCTTTTTAAAATTCCTCGGGCATTCCATTCGCGTGACGTCTTACATGCAGCATGAGAAAATAAAAGAGTTTTAGAACAGCGGTGGGTGCGAACAAGGTCGCGCGGCCAGTCTTGTAGTAAAAATGTAGTATATGCAACAACACGCTTTCATGTTATGTCTTTTCCTGTGTGAAAACTCAATATTCAGCTGTGTAGGTTTATATAAAGGAGTCCCCGGGCGGAAATGCGACTGATGTTTGAACGCCATTTCTGGTCTCGAATGTAACAGAGATATATTTCCTCTGATAGAGTTATCACCATTTGAAATCTTCTCATCTATTTTTTTTTGCATACCTGAAATTGAAACGCGTTTTTATGTATGTATTGGAAAAATAACCTTTCACCATTTTATAAAAATAATCTCTTGAGGAAATTCTGCATGTAAGCTTCAATAACTTTTTGTGGTGACATGTGATGATATATTGCAGTTAAAAAATGTAAATTTCTTTTATATGCAGAATTTAAAAAAAAAATATTTAAACCTCAAGGAAACTATAAAATTTGGACTATTATATTTTTATTCCCACAAACGTATAAACATTTTGTTTTGTTTATTAATCTCTAAGTGGTGTGACATTATTAAAAATCTTTCGAGTTTTTATTTTATACATTTGGAAAGAAAAATTGCCATTAGCTTAAGTATTGAAGAGCGTTTTTATATAGACATTTTATTATCTTGGTATTCCGTTGATTATTTTAGCATTTATTTTTCATTTTCCTCGTATTTTAGTAGTTTTTTTGGGAACAAAAAGGACTGTTAAATATTATGTCTCCATTTTAAACTTTCAGAATGAACTGTTACAAAATAATTACAATGGAATATGCATATCAAGGAATTGTGTTTGACCAATCATTGATAAAAGAATCAAAATGGGAATTATCAATCATCACTTAAGGAGTTCAAATGATCCTTGATGTAACAAATGAGATTGTATGAAATCAATGAAATATGATAGTTATAAAGACATATCTATCCATGAAAGTTTACATGTGTGACGTATATTTAACATTATCTATTCACAATTTTTTTATTTAATTTTCTTTTAAATTTTGCACCTTGATTCTTGACAAATGATATTGAAAACAATTCAATAAATATTTTCAGTAAAAATATTCGAACAAAAGTGTTCAATTCATTCCTCTCTCGTTCAAAGTTCTATTGTTCCACCGTTGATTGTTATTGTTATTATTTGGTTACCATTTCCTAAAATGTAAATGGCCATATATATACATTACTCGGTGAATTGATACTAAAATAATTCACAAATAAGTTTTTGATTTTTCATTGATAATTATAAAAAAACTCAAAACTGAATTGATGACATTCATGCAAAATTTATTAAGTGATTTATAACCGAATTAAAATATTACTGTGAGTACTTTTTACTTATATTTATATTATAAACTCGTATTTTGTTTATAAACAATTTTTATATTGATTTAAATTATTTTAAGAATTGTTCTTTGTCTTAACGACAAATAATAGAACTTAGGAGCCACTTATTTTGAAAATTCTTCAGTTTAGAAAGCTATATTATTAATTATAAAAAAATGAACTGATTGTATTCATGAAAAATTTATAAAGATATTTATAAACGAATTAAAATATCATTGTTAGTACTGTTTACTCATATTTATATTATAAACTCGTATTTTGTTCAAAAAAATTATTCAGGTAGATTATTTTGTTCCTTGTCTTAACGGCAAATAATAGAACTTAGGACCCATTTATTTTGCAAATCTTCTAGTTTAGACAGCCATATTAAATCACTAATTCACGTGGGCACAAATGGCTGCTCCCTTGCTGCAAAGGTAACGTAGAAATGTATTCTAGCTTATAATACTCAGTTATGTGTTGACGATACATCATTTGGTATACGAGTCACGTACAGAAGGTGGCGTGACTGCTGACATAAGACTCGAAGATGTGAATTTCAGGCGACTAGAAATCGTGAGATGGATCGCCCATCAGCACAATCCCTGCAAAGATGCTAAGACCACCCCTCGGACATGAAACGGCAGATTTTAATTACTGTCCTTGTTTCCTCTCTCCCACATTAAACAGGCGCACTTTTTATCTTTTGTTTCATGCAGTTTGGAAAATGATTTAAAAGTTCTTCCTGCTGTACCTGTGCTGTTTCCGTTATCATATTTCGTAATGGCAGTAGAATTTTTGATTTTGATTCTTTTTTTCAGTGATGAATAATGGACGAGACGTTTTAATACACGACGCTTAATAATGGAGCAATTTATTATTATATTATAATTTCATGGTATAAATTATTCGTTAGTAATAGTAATGGGTATGGGTTAAATTTTAATGAGACTATGCATCAATACTATACATTAAAATCAGAAGTTGAGCAGTAAATTATTTAATGTCCATTCGAATTTTAATTAAATTCATTAATTTTTCAACTATACTTTATAGTAATTAAATTCAATTATTTAGATGTTCTAATACAATATGCCAATAAATCTTTAAAAAAATTGAAAGCTCACTTTTTTTAAATAGATGCTCAGGTATCCATGAGGTTTTAATTAATGATATTTGATTGCAAAAAATCTTATATCTCGGAGAAGTAACAACATGATAAAAATTTAAATTGATAATATAAATGTATAGTGGCTTTAAAATTTATAATTACAGGATTAAGATACTAGATACTCGTAATTCTGTATGTCATCTAAAATATAAATGAATGGTATCTTTCTCTACTCTAAGCCAATAGCTCCTTTCTCCATAGGGAACAAGCTGTTCTGAAATTAAATATACTTTCCAATTTTGACTTGTATCATATGTATGAAATGGATCCATATAACATAGAGATAACGTACAGTAATAAGAAAATATTAAAGAAAAGAAATTATATTTTGTTATGTTATCATTATTTAAAAGGGTTTTAAGTCATTAAGCCAAATATATAAGAAACCAGCTCTGTAATAAGTACATATTTTATTTCTATTTTTTTCTCACTTTTTTCTATAAGTATATATTTTACTATTTAAATATATATGAATAATGATACAGAATAAAAGTTGTACGAAATATTTTTCTTCGAAAAATCGAGTGGTTGTTAATATTTTTTAATTTTATTTAGAAAAACATAAAATATAATATTTTTTATTGATAAAACTCTTTCCGGTGCCACTAAATTGGCATAATTAAGCGATACGTAACAAGAATAATTAAAACTTTGAAGCATTTTGTTTTATTAAATTTATTTTCTTGACATCACGTTGCTATGTTGTTACTTATTGCACTTTACAAGCTCGCTGACAGTTATATGTCGGTTATTTAAGCCGAGTGAGCGTCTCTTGTTTTTTTTAGTGGCGCCAACTAGGGCAAAGAGCACGATTTAGTTACTTCATGAGGCACATTCGCTTGCACAATCCTTTTTATAGGGAGGGCGGTATACTCACATGCTTTACAGATAGAACACAGAAGAAGAACTACCATTCCAGGACCGAGATTCGAACCCCAGACTCCCAGATCACGACGAAGACGCGCTACCCCTATGCATGGTCACTGGCTTCCCCACATCATGCAATTTAAAGGAATCATCACAATAAATAACTTAATGAAGCAAAAATAAATTTTAAGGTGCATTTAAAATTTCAAATTTAAATTGACAGATTAAATTTGCTGTATAGATATATATAATTCCATATTGATATTTTATAGGGAAAATATATATTTATATTTTATAAGATATTTATAAGGAATAGTCAATCTCTGAAATTGATTGTTATCATTTTTGATATTTAAGAAGGATGATTTAAATTATAGATAAAAAGCTAACAAAGAGATTTCAAAGGAGAATATTTCTTGCATCACAATTGTATAAGCATGATAAAGAAAATAAATTATAAATTCTGATAATTTATAAAATTTTGATTAAAGAAAAATAATAAAAAGTATTGCAAGTATTTTTATTCACAGAAATTATTCATTTTTCTCTATCGCTATTGAGTATAGTTAAATATTTTTAATATCATGAGGTTTACCAGATTCTCATTATTCCAACATCACATGCTAGGTAAAAAGATAAAGCAATATTGTTTAAACTTTCAATATTTTCTATCTGCAATATGCTACTTTGCCACTTCTATGAAAATCTCTGAAACCCTTCACAGATCGCTAAGCGATGTTTAATGGAATTGCCCCTCTTATAATGGGCTTCTTCTGTTGAATTTATAATAACTCAGCGATCACTTTATCGTCAGACTAAAACTAAACGTGACCTAGTGAACTTAAAAAGAAAATGATATACTTTTGTTGTTTCAGAATATCATATATATAACAGGATATTATATTTATAACAGGAATATCATATATATTAGTATTTTGCCAGTTTGCACTATATAATATCCGATATTGATATATGAATTTCTCATGTTACGGAATGACATTTTAAAACGACGAAAAGACAATAACTCATTTTTGTTTCGGTAAATTATTTTTATTTAAATATCTACAATATGTTGCATATTTATATTTCATGTGTGCCATAAGCAAGAAGAAGAATACTATTATAACTAAAAGATTGAAAATGACCTGATAAAAGATCTACGTGTTGTAAATTTTCTAGCGCATTAATATAGTGTTCTTAAAATATATATTGTTTATTTGACTTGGCTGTTGGTAAATTTCGTTATTTTTATTCATCACAATAATCTAATTCTGATTTTATCTTTATATTCCTAACTTAAGAAACAAAACTTAGCAGATGAGTTGTCAGTAAATTTAAGAAGAGTGATTTGTTAAATTTTACAGTGTGTCATCCAGAATAGCATTTGAAAAATTTTTGTGCTCGAAATTTTGATCTTTTTCGTGTTTGTAACTTGTTCAATGAGAATGCACAAATAACAGTTAAATTTTTTTTTGGTCTGCCAAGGAACATTAAAAACTTTTAAAAAAAAATCAAAATATCTTTTTGGATATTTAAACGATTATTAAGATGGAGGAAATGACTCAGGCATTAAGCACCTTTTTCTTTAGACAAAATATCTTTTAGAGTTCATTTCTTTTTTCTGCTAGAAATGGAAACCAATTCGAAATGCAAAAAAAGTTTGTTCCTAAATTCCAAATTTTGAATTTAGTATAACTGATGTTGACCTTGAAGCGCTGCACAAGAATAAGTCAAAATTGGAAAAATAGCAAGAATCAAATTTGTAAGTTTGAGCAATCTCAAGAATTGTTTGCAATTCATTAATATCAATTTTACGTAAAAGTCATTTAGCAACGCTTAGCTCCAACTAACTTTGCTGTTTGTTTATCTAATACAAACCTCTTTCTTTAATGTCCGTGTTGTGTGGAAATCATTTTTCTGAGTTTATATTTCAAATAGAAATTTTAGCTAGAATGATAGCTCAATAAATGCATTAAAAACACTTCATATCTCCAAATTATAAATTATTTCATTTCATCTTCTCAAATTATAATTTTTCCCTTTTCAAAGTTCGTACTAGGAAGTTAGTCTATACCATATTACCATACAAATATAATACATACGGTAGATGTAAATATAATCATATTATCGTATAAATCTAATACATTTGGTAAATTACTTTTAATGGGATATTTTGGTAAATTAATACTCCTGAATTTCACAATAACTAAGATTGACAAAAAAGGATCGAACTTCCAGTTCAACTTTCAATTTATAAAAACCACCATATTTTTGTTCATTGATAAGAACTTCGTAAAAAAATGTGTTTTTTTTCTCTTGCATATCAGTGTACAATAAACATGAACTTATGAAAATAAATATAAAAGTCCTCCATAAAATGGGATTACTTTAGTCTCGAAACCCTCAAATATTACGCCAAAAGTTAAAATACAAATTTCTAATTTTTCTTAAATATTTACGGTTAGTATTTAGCAAGAAACAAACTATTTAGTTGCAAAAGACTGAGTTCATTTAAATAAGAAAGAAAACTTTAATCTTTAAGCAACTATTAACCATCTATAAACAAATTTAAACAACTATTTGTTTAAAATATAAAATATAGCTTAATTAAAAATAACTACGTAATATATTTTAATCTTTGCTTAGCTGTGCCAAAAAGGAGATCACTTAAGTACAACTTCTTTCAATTTGAGAAAATGTAGCAACCGTTTTTAAATATATGTAACATTTTAATGCTTGATATTGAAACAGTTTTAAGGAACAAATGATGGCATAAAATAAAAACTATCAAAAGACATTAGCATAATTTTTAAGCCTATATCAAACCAGCTTATATTTTAAAATGCAAAAAGTTGCTATTTGAATTATAAGTAAAAGAAAATAGTATGCATTTCAGGATAAGGTCAATTGAAAATAAGAGTTTAGTTTTGATATGTAATTTATTCTGTTTGAAATTTAAAACATTTATTTTTACCTCCAAAAATCGTTTTCAGCATTAGCTTCAGTTCTGCTATGACTATACAAATATATTCAAAAAATTTCACTTTATCATTTGAGAAGATGATCATGTTGCCGTTAGAAGGTTTTGAATAATTGAAGGCAAAAAATCACTGAAGCTGGAAATCGTAAAAGCAATGAATAATTGAAGCACAAAATCATGTAAGATTGATGTTGATACTATGGCATCAACATCTTTTAATCGCATATGTATTTTTTACAGGCTTTTACCATTATTATTTACCATTGCTTACCGGCTGACTATTGTTTTGTGCATTATTATTATATATGCTTCTTAGAAAGCGGATGCGTTTTTAAAAGGCTGACCTGCTGTTAAAGACATCGGGTTTACAACATATTAATCCTACAAGGCTATAGAAGAACTTCCATGGAGTCATCTACTGCGCGTCCGCAGATAGTTTTCTTTATTTCTCACAGTTGATTTTTTTTGGGGCAAAGGCCAATACCGGCCAAGCTGTGCCAATATATCTTGTAGACTACATAGTTAGAGAGGTTAGAGGGTTTACATAGTTAAAGGGTTTTCACCTTATCAATCCAACTGCGATATAGAAGATACCCTATGGAATATACCCTATGGAAGATACCCTGTGCATGCGCAAACGGTTCTAGTTATATCTCCTAAACTTCGTATGTGAAAGACAAGAACTCCGGGGTTCCTCTAAGCCCCCCAAATTTTGAATCTTTTGAGGTACAGATGCGATACAGTATCTTAATATTTGATTTTGCTGAATTTTGGTCAAATCAATATCGGATAGATAACATGCAGTTCCTGTGGGTCTCGGAATGTCGTCATCTCTATGACATCAACTACCCATCAGACCATAAGTTGTTATATATCCTATGCAACGTATTGACGGGTACGGCAATTCTAATCACCCATCTCGACGAATAGAGTCGAATGAAACTTTTACTGAAACCCTCATCTCGATAGGGTCTAAGATTGGGTCTCGAAATTCACAAACTCGAGTTATATTGCATTTGCTGGTATCGTGCGATAGTACTCGTCGAAATGTATATAACGATACAAATTTCACGTTGTTACTCTGAATGATTCACAAGATATAAGCTCTCAAATTTGTAAAAATTTGAATTTTCAAGCGAAGTCTTTGACCTTGTTTTTACAAAACCACAATTACGAACCAATTTACTATTGATATCGCTACACTCTACTTGATGTTCTCTTTTAAAAGATCTTACATTTATTTCGCTTACGTTTTTAGGAGCCTATAAACGGAAACGAGAATATAAATGGGGCGTCCTAAGCTTTCTCATGATGAAGCCTTGCAAAGAAAAAAAAAGGTAGGGTACGAAAGATCTGAGGCTGGAACAAATCATTCAATCAAATCTTCAGAGGCAAAACTTCCTATGAAAAAACAAATTATGAAAATTTAAAATTAGAAGCCGATCCAATAAACAGTAAAGCAAAATATTTTTACAACAGGGACGAAGAAAGGGCAACCGTATGCAGTGTTTTGCAGTGATTCTCAATCATAACATTCAGCTTCAAAATCAAAACGTGCCCATTTGGGTTCTGAATCACAACCATCGAGGTTCAACGCAAAACGTTTCTGTTTCGATTCTAAGTTTCAAATATCGCTTTCTAGCTCTAAGCAATTCATCGAAAAAATGTACTCAAATGGTAACTTGAAATATGGGATAACAGATTTCATATTTATCTTTTTATTCTATCTTTTACTTTAGGTTTCTTTGCATGATAGTAAAAATGAAATGTAATTTCGAATTCATTTTTGTAAATATTTGAATTTCCTATAATTCTGTATTATGTGACTTTGAAAATGCATTTGTCCAACTAGATTTAAAATCATAGTGAGAGACATATCTTCTTATGTGATTTAAATGAGTATTTGGAGAAGTATCGTTTGTCATACTGATTTTATTCATCATTTCAAATGTGCAAGAAATGTTAAAATATTACAGAATATCTTATGGGCTTTATATCATGCAAATATACTGCATTTTTTTCATAAAATTATATTTAGTGCAAATTTTTCGATTTCTTATCAAATTTTCAAGTCATTCATTGTAAAAATGTTTCTTTATATGTCATTAGATTTATATTATTCTGGTTCATTTGAACATTGACAAATTAAAGAATTTAATCAATTTCCATTTCAACAGTTGTAGATTATATAGGAACGATTTCGTCTATTTCAAATGTACACAGCGTATGCACGTTGTTCTTGATCTTTGGAATTACTGGATATTGTAGAAAAGTGCCGAATTTCATACAGCTTTCAATAACTGTCTGTATATCAGAACAGTTTTATGTATTACCCGAACAAAAACTTCTTAAAAGTTTGCCAATAATTAAGTTAGAGTTAGCTAAATTCACGTTGGAACGCAGAATAGTTTATGAATGGCAATTAATCAAAAAATTGCTGAATGAGTATTGTGATTGATAAATGCAATTTGGGATAGCAAGCCACTGTATCCTCAAGGGTTGAACTGTGTGAAATATATCCGATAATAGTTTTACGGAATGCATATTTTGAAAAATAAACCAAGTTTAGATTGCGGAATAAGTAGATTTCCAGTTAGAAATCACGATATTTTAATAGAAATATCGAACGTGTATCATGTGTGCCAAAAGCATTATTCCTAAAATCCTGACGTAGGAAAACTTAAATGAGAGTATGTATGAATACAAGGAGAACAACGATAACTGAAATCAAAAATTTTGAACCGACTAGTGCTTTATTCGAACCATCTCCATTTTCCCTCCTAATTAAAAGGAAAAAAAAATGTGAAAATAATAAAACTCAGAGCTTAGAGAGGAAAGAGAAAGTCATTGCTTATAATTAAAATTATAAAGGAAGTAGACACATGACAATCTTTCAAGATAATCGGTCTCTAAAAATAATTCTTTAAGACCTGATCCAAAAGCATGATTCTATAAATTACAAGTGACTAAATCTTTGTAAGATCAACCGTATAAAAAAGAAATTAATACAGCTTTGTGAGTCCTTGTTAAATTATTTTTCAAATTATTTCATTTACTTACGTCTACAGCAATCTTATTTGCATTATATCACTCAATGGTAACTTTTAGTTCGAATATCGAATTTACTTAAAAGTCAGATTCTTCGTTTTCGAAGCAATACAAGGAGAATGGAAAAATATTTCAAAATGAAACTTACACTCTGCACTTGCCTCTTTATAGGGGGAAAAAGAAAAATATTTAATTGCGCAACATGGTTAATTTGAGTTGGGTGCCAAAAAGTGTCTTATTTTTACTCGTTTTTAGTTAATAAAATTAGTCTTTGGCTTTTAGAATGCACTAATACGAAATAAACAAAAAATGATAATAAAAAATCCAAAGTATTGATTTTTTTCAAATATTTATCCAGGAAAAATCAAAAAAGGAAAAGCTATTAAGATTTCAATTATGGCAGTGAAATTTCTAATTCAAATCATTGCTATCACTTTTATAAGCGTATGAATGAGTGATTATTGAATCTATATGCAGCTTCTCATTAAATAATCATCAAAATTAATTCAAAATGCATTTATGCGAGTTAATTTTAATGCTATATCTTCAGCTATTAATTTGTAACAGAAAATTTAGAAAACGGATTCTGTTATTTTCAAGAGATTTAGGTGGCTATAAATTTAAGATTTTAGTTTTTTTTTAATTCCTCATTCAATGTGTCTTTATGAAAGTTATCATTTGTATTTATCAATGTTTGTTGTCACCTAAAGGTCATACATGAACAAAATTATCTTATGTTCATCCTTTTGACTTTTAGAATATTTGAAATCAAAAATTATGCTGCCAGTGCATTTCGAAAATCACAAATGCAAGATTAAAATGACTCCTTTTCGAGCATTCCAAATGATCCATTATACAATCTAACATTTCTAGAAACATCTTTGTTTCCGAAAGAAAATTTCTTCACAAGTTACCACCAAAAGACTTCGACAAAGGAATTTCGTATTAGCACACTTACTTAAAATTAGTCTTAGCAACGGCATTTAAAAGAATTTTCCGCTTCCACCCACAAAAGGAGATTCCTCTGAATTTGAAAGAGAAATGGAAAAGTTTACGCTTCTTGTTTTCCGCGGATTATAAAACGCGAAAACTACGGAAGATTGCCTGTGGAAGAAAAATAGAAAATAATCGGCTTAGAAATCTTTTCTGCAATTACATTCTGAAACAAGGGATTATTTTTGAGGGAAATGCTGTGGAAGACTCCGAAATGAAATAGCATTTTCATAACTGAATATATTGACACGAAATTTTAAACTGTCTCATGACGGTAATTGCTTTAGTTTCTGCATTATGTAAGCCTCATTTATTCTGAGTCTGGATTTCTGAGTAAAAATCTTAAATTTGAAACGAATGTTTAAGTGAATGATTCATTGTGATAAAAATATTTTTGGGTATAATGAATCAAGTCGGAATAATTTATAATATCTCAAAATTTTTCGCATTTTTTGTTGTGATGAAGATATAAATTTTCTCATAATATTTTACAGATTTAATTTGCAAGATGAAGCCATAGCTTTGCTGGTATCTAGAGTTAATATATATCTTTACGAATTTGCAATCATATCATAGTAAGGGATTTTCATTAGATATGTGCATTATTGATGATTGGAAGGTTGTTTTTGATAGCAATTAAATAGGGTTTTAGAGGCTATAAAACTGAATCTGCATAGCTTTTATCTTATCGACAGAAAATAGTATTTTGATTATTTTCCTTTTGAAAGATCCTCTAAGAATTAAAAATTAATAAAAATACAGTATAGTGAGATTCAAGTTTTTAGTTTTGCACAACTTCTATAAAAGAATTTTATTGAATTTAGTGGCCCATAATTTAATGCTTTAGAGCATTCAATTTTTTTAAAGTTCTTTCTATATTTCAGTTTCTACAAATATCATGTGGATGCGTGGGTATTTAATATTGTGACAAAAGCAGATATAGATATTTGGTTATCATTTATACATTAGGAATAGTTAAATTTATCTAATGAATTATTCATTATGATAAAAAGATTTGCATGTCCGATTAATCAAGTCAGAAAAATTTAGAACGACCGAAATCTCTCAAAATGTTTTTTGTGATGAAGGTGAAGGGGACCGTCGATCAAAATGTTTCCCAAATTTACATTATTAAATGCTATCACATTTTTTTTGGTATCTTGTGTTAATTATTTTTTACGAATAATCAATAACATCAAAATATGAGATTTTCATTAGGTATATGCATTTCTTATGATTAGCAGTTTCTTTTTGATTACAATCAGCTATGTTTTTAGATTCTACATACTTTTATACACTGATGAAAAAAAAAATCCCAACCCCAAGAAAAAATTATTGTACGGTAATGAAATTTTAGGAATACATTTGTCTAGGTAACATATTTAATTGATTAAAGTTTCAAGATCACAGGTAGAGCCATTGGCGAGAAGAGCCATTTCAAATGTGAAATGTTGATACATTAGTAACCGGTGTAACCGACAGAATTTTGAATGCAAGCATGCAAACATGCATGCATTGTGTCGTACAGGTGTCGGATATCAGTTTCTGGGATGGAGTTCCATGCCTTGTACTTGGGCGGTCAAAGCAGGGACGGTTAATGCTGGTTGTGGATGACGCTGGATTTGTCGTCCAATGCTTTCCCATACGTGCTCGATTGGAGAAAGATCTGGTGATATTGCAGGCCAAGGCAACATGTCGACACTCTGTAGAGCATGTTGGGTTACAACAGCGGTATGAGGGCGAGCATTATCCTGTTAGAAAACACACCCTTGAATGCTATTCATGAATGGCAGCACAACAGGTTGTATCACTAGAATGACGAACAAATTTACAGTCAGGGTGCGTGGGATAACCACGAGAGTGCTCCTGCTGTCATACGAAATTGCTCCCCAAACCATAACTCCAGGAGTAGACCCTGTGTGTCTAGGCCGCAGACAGGTCACTAGCAGGCGTTCACCTGGCCTCCTTCTAACCAACAAACGACTATCACTGCGACCAAGGCAGAACCGGCTTTCATCAGAAAACACAACAGATTTCCACTCCGTCCTCCAATGAGCTCTAGCTTGACACCACTCACGTCGCAAACGGCAGTGGTTTGGAGTCACTGGAATGCACTGTACAGGGCGTCTGGCTCGGAGCTGTCCTTGACGTAACCGATTTGTAACAGTTCGTTGTGTCACTGTGGTGCCAACTGCAGCTCGAATTTCAGCTGCAGACGCAGTACGATTAGCCACAGCCATACGCCGAATACGACGGTCTTCCCTCTCAGCAGTACCACGTGGCCTCCCGGAACCTTGTCTTCTTGAGGCAGTACCTTCCCTTGACCACTGCCGCCAGTACTCATGCACAGTGGATACATTCCTGCCAAGTCTTCCAGCAATATCGCGGAAAGAAAACCCAACTTCTCTTAGCCCTACAACACGTCCTGGTTCAAACTGAGTGAGCTGTTGATAATGGCTTCGTCTTCTTAGAGGCATCCATGACTAACATTAACCCACTACGTCAAATCTCAACTGTAAATAACGATCACGAGCCTTACAGCGCTTATTTAAAGCTAACCTCATTTGCATGTTCATAGTGTCGCTACTAGCGCCAAACTTACGCGCGTTGCTCGAAATTTGAATCGATATCATCTTTCAGATATATAAACACGCCTACCAAATTTCGTTTATCTAGCATAGCTCCTTCTTAGTTTTGGGATTTTTTTTCCATCAGTGTATTTTCGACTAACAAAATTATTTTCTACGTTTTCTTTTTGAAAGGTCTTGTGAGTGTCAACCATTCCTTTACAAGCCAGTAATATAATAAGCATTTAAACTAACTAAAATATGGAATGGTAAAATCCAAGTATTTGTTTTTGCTCCACTTGTGTGAAATTTGTTTTAATACATTTAGTAGCTCAACATTTGATGCTTCAGAACATCCAATTTTTTTTTTCATTTCAAATTATTTTTAATTTCTATAGTTATCATGTGAAAGCAGGAGTATTCAGTATTGTGTCAAAAGCTAAAGCAGATAAAAGGTGTTTATTTATATAATAAGTATAGTAAGATAATCTTATTAATAATGTTAAAATATTCAAAACGAAAAATTGGTTACTTACATGAACAAAACATGTAGGCTCTATTAAAATATTATATAAAATAAACGATCTGAAAAATAAACCATTCGTAATAATACGTAAACCTAATCTACCGTTTGGAGTAACTACAATAAAATATAATTAGTTATTATGAAACAAAATTTATTCTCCTTTAACATGTATGCAGCAGAAAAGGGTTTTAGAAAAAAATACAAATAATAAATAAGTAAAAATAATAAAAATACTAAAAGTTAAGGGAGAATAAAAGCATCATGAAAGGCCTTAAAATCATTAATGACCTTGTTTATTTAAAAAAACAACCACATTTTATATACTAATGTGGGATGCTACTATTTTATATTTAGTAGCTGCTAACAATATAACAGATATGTCGACACATTATGTAACTTATTATGTATTCAAAATGATAAAGAAAACCCATAAAGAAGGTGCAGTAACGGTCACACTATATAGTAATAACGAATACAAAATGTCGCTATATGTAATAAACAGTCGTGTAAATTAAAAACATTATTCTTACAAAGTTAAAATTTAGTATGAAACTAATGTATATGCAATTACTCTGACTGTTAAAGCTTAAACTTCTGATATATGACGAAAATTAGACTTGAGTTATGCCATCAGATACAATCTTTACTCATGTCTGAAAACCATTAAATAAACAATGAAGGGAAAAATAACTCAGTAAATTTTTAAAAAGCCGTAAAATTCGAATAAGTTTTATAATCTCTTTACCTTATGCTTATTATAAAGACTATATTTCATGATCTTCGTGATAGAATAACATACTTGCTCTAAGAGAATGAATGGAGAGAATTACGCAGAAAAGAGCCACTTTTTACAGTTGAGCAATGAATAAATGGAATTTGAAATTATATAACAAAAGTGCAAATGTTAAAAAATGCCAAATTTTGATCTGAAAAATTGATTATATATATATATCTATATATATATATATATATATATATATATATATATATATATATATAT
>JAPMOQ010042969.1:3443960-3466756 GCA_026543055.1 Argiope trifasciata
ATATATATATATATATATATATATATATATATATATATATATATATAATATATTATATAAAATAAAATGAGAAATAACTTTATCTTATCATGATCTTTAGCTACGTTATCAACTGTTACATTTTGTACTCTACTACCATTTAACATCCAGAAATATTTTAAAAGAAAACTTGTTGAGCCTCTTTAAAATTAAAGCTTCCTGCAGATTAACACTACCACTTTGCTAATATAGATAATACATCAGAATGTTATGTATATTTTATTATGGAAAAGTATATCGTAGCAAAATTACCATTTTTGTTATAAGATGTAGTTTATCAAAACAAGTTGACATGGTTAGGTTTTTTTAAATACTGAAGTCAGGTTGTTAGTCTCGAAGGGAGATGGTTATTTTCAAATTAGTTGAGTTTAATTATATAAACATCATGTTTTTAAAGCAACACTGGGTCTATTTTGGGACGGACCCAGCAATTTTGTATCTGGGTCAGATGAAGAGGACGAAACATGAGCTGGCCCCTCCTTCTTCAAACTTCCATACCATACCAGCGGAAGAACAGTTGTTTTTCGAAATATAGCTTTATAGTTTCCTTGGTGTTCGTTTCTAACTGTATTTATCAATCCAGTTTTAATTTTGCTAGAATATTTTTAATATCTTTCATTCTGTCTGGAAGAGAACTAGTTATATTTAAATAAGTTGAATCTAGTTATATTACCATCCCGCCTTTTAAGTAACATTTGGACTGTTTTGAGATGGACCCCGCAATTTTGAACCGCGGTTTGAAGACGAGGACGAAACCTGATCTGGCACCTCATTCTTCAAAAAAGTGGTATAACAAGTGTTTTTCGAAATATAGCTTTATAGTTTCCTTGTTTTTCGTTTCTAACCGTATTTATCGATCCAGTTTTTATTTTTCTAAGTTGTTTTTAATATATTAGTATTCTTTTACAGAAAGTATGTCTCAACTTCCCGTATTGAAATAGTTATATATTTTCAATTAGTGAACATATTACTACCCTCTTTTGTCCAAAATACTGCAGTTTATCTTTTGCAATTTTTTTCCGAAATGAAAATTACATAATTAAATCAATATTTTATAAATTCTTATTTCGGAAAACAATACAATTCTTCAAAATTATCAAAATTTCTCTATTTATGCATAGTTGTAGTTAAAAAATAACAAATTAATATGTTTTTTCACGAAGACTGTTTGATCCATTTAATCAATATAATTTTAATTAAACTGGGGCCCTTATATTGTGAGCAAAGACGCTGGATAAATGTTTTAATGTTTTATAAATTAATAAATTAAATATTTAGGAATAATCTACATCTGTTTTATATTTTCTGTTATTTTATAAATATATTAGTTATTAATTATACATAAGTAGGAACAAAATATTTAAATATTCAGAAATAATTTCGAGGATGTTACGCACCGAATTGCAATTACTTATAAACAAATACATTATTAATCAATGTGACTTTAAAAAATATATTTCATTTTCAACCCTTCAATATACGACATAGTTTCAATTTTAACGACATTTAAATTAAATGGAAATCTATATTATATGGAGTGAAAAAAATATGTACTAAATTGAACTGGTTAATTCAGTTTTTTTAATTAAATTAATTTCTTTAATTTAGAGTTGGCATTGATCGCTATTTTTTTATGTATTTTGCGAATTTGGCTTTAATATTCGAACAAATATGGCGTATAGACGTAATTTTGTCATTTCAAAGTCGAGATATAAGGTTACTACCGAGAGAGGTAAATTCAGTTACCATGGAAACGCAACGTTGCCAAGTAATGGAGACGAAATGCAGTGAAGGGAAATAAGGAAATATGAGATCTTTGATTTTATTTCCTTTACTTTATTTCCTTTACGTTGATAATTGACTGAGGCACTGTATTTGTTTGTAAGTAGCATAAGATGAAGTTTTTTTATATCTAGCAACTATGTCTATCTATGCATATATATTACTAAGGGCCAAATGCAAATAAAAAGTTTGTTTTCATGAATACATTATACAGATCATCATGGGGAGTATGTTTACTGTCTTGCCTTTTTCTATGAGATATCATTCATTATATTATCCAGTGTGTTTCCTCTAGAAATATTATTTTAATAACTATTAATAGTCTTTTTTTTCATACTACGTCATGCATTAGTTGAAAATAAAATATATTGTGTATAATTTGGTCTGATTGACTGTTTTGAATTCTATCAATTCATTTTCTAAAAATTACATTTTTTTTCAGAAATCATAAAAAAAAAAGTAGAGATATTTCCATTAAAAAATTTGTCATGTTGCCTTTAAGAGTTTTAAAGAAACGCAAAATAATGCAATTTTAATTTCAGAAACAATAAATTTCTTCCACTTTCAAACAAGGTACATTTTATTTGTGTCAAAAGAAAAATATTAGTTTTTAAATTATCTTTTTTTGGTTTGCAAACCATAAATAAGTAAAATGGATTTAAAAAAAACGTAAAATAGAATTTTTTTAAAAATCGTCACAGAAGGGCATGATTTCCTTATCAATAGAATAAAAAAAGAATCAAAATAGAATCAAAATCAAATCATAACGTTCATTTTAATAACAACACATAATTTTAATAAGTATTCCATATTGCTATATTTGTTAAAATTTGGCAAGCGTGATTGAAATGCCACTTATATGCAGCCAAAATAAACTTTATTATTATAATTGGTACTTCATTTAGGTACTTAAATTCTTTCAGCGCAGTTCACAATTGCATTAAGCATGCGTGCTATTAAAAATTGTATATTTAAAGAACTTGTATGAATATAAATACTATTATTGTAATTCTAGTAGGGGCAACAAATTGTGATATAAATAAAACGCATCTTTTCAGTGCTCATTATTTTTCCAATTCAGTGTTTTTCAATACATTTTATTTTTAATATTATCCATTTTAAAATTATAATAATCATATTTTCGTTTAAAACATTATTATATTTATTTCAACCAAAAATCACAAAAAATATTTCAAATAACATTATTTTTAATTCATCTCAAATTGTGCTTTAACATTATTCATCTATGCTTATTTTAACCAAAATATATTACCTTTAATATTAATAAAAATACCTTTATAAAGAATTTTAACCCAACTAAAATATTTTCTTATATGGTAACCAGACAAATTAATTATTTTTCTTTTAAAGAATGTTTTTTTTTGTCTTTAAATTTTTTACAAATATTAATATGGCTTTCAAAATTAAAGTTTTACTAACTAAGGAATTAAACGTCTTAAAACATTCAAAACCTAAAAGCACTCTTGTTTTGAAATCTATCGAAGAATATATCCCTTCATATTGCAAATTTCACTTAAAATTCATTAATCAACTAAATTAATCCAAATGAATGCAATAATTATATGCGAAAACTTACAGTCTGGGAAATGTTAGTGTTTCAGCACAAATTTCGGTGAGTAAGCATTTGTTGAAATCTCATCTGCTGTCTTCAAACATTCACTTAATGTCTGACACTATCATCGGAAGATATTTTGGCAGCAATAAATATTGATTTTTTCATTAGTAAGAATCAATTTTTCAAAATGAAATCCGATAGCCATACGCTAGTTTACTCGGAATTTGTCATTTGGTTTATCTTTTTCAAATATCAGAAGAAAGAAAAATGCCAGGTAATTTTGAATCATATATTTTTGTTCAAAAATCTATATTCTTGTTGCTTTCCAATTTTATCTGTTTTCTTTGTAGTATAAATCATTTGCTGGAGAAAATGCAAGATAAGTAGAATTAGTTCCTTTTCCCCGGAAAAAAGTAAAAAGTCCTTAAAAAAATGTAAGATAAACATTTGTACAATTTTCGCACAATACTTCTAGAATGTGTTGATTCATTGTTCACTGATTATTTATATTTCATTGGTACACTTTTCTGTTAAGAATTATTTTTATTTGATAGATATAAAAGAGAACACAAAAGACTAATAATAGCTGGTGTTTAGCTTGTTTATCTTTTCTTTGAGGGATTCGAACTTTAAATAAGACTATTAATCTCTTAAAAAAGAACAATATTTATTATGAGTAATAAAAGAATAATTTAAGATAAAATTTCGAATAAAACGCCTTTGCCACATCGAGACAGAATGAAGTAGAATTAGACCCATTTGAAGGAATTCAGTTGAAAGAAAAATATGTGAGTTAAATAATATAAAAACACTGAAATAATAGCATATTGGTAGAACAAAAATTGCAATAAAAATTCAATTAATGCACTTAAATGCAGTTTTTTAATTTTCTTTAAGCTGTATGGAATATTAAAGAGGAAGAAGTTATTTTCAGTATTAGAAACGTTAAGATTTCGTGAAATTTATTGTAAATGTGCCATTAAAATTCATTTATAGATTTTCATCACTTAGTTTCATTTTGAAGCATACATACGCACACACACACACACACACATTATATATATATATATACATAGCAAACAAAAATTAAAAATTACAGAAATACGCACGCATATATATAGAGACAGCTAAAAATAAAAAAATAAAATACTTGCAGTTAATGAATTATATAAAAGACTTTAAACCGATTATTTCAATAGCATATTATAATATATGGTCAATTTCAATAGAATTTTAAAAAAATACTTTAGTTATTAATTTTTAAATCATTAATATTATTGAATCTTACAATATGTTTGGATTAAATTCACGACTAGTTCTTGATTTTGCTATATAATCTACTTTCAAATAAATATGAATTATAATTAAATTGCAAAAAAGTGAAGCTTCATTAAGAAAATACGCATGTCCGAAAAGTAAAAGTTTGGCACATCGAAAAAGGAACAAAAAAAATCTATAACATAAAATTAATGTTTGAAAGAAAGAAGGTGAGAGAAAAATGTTTTAAAGAAAGGAACAAGATAATCGTAGCTTGTTTTATTTAAATATAAGATTAATTTGTTTTACAGAGCTATTTATCCATATTCGGATTTTTCATTATTTTCTTTTACAGAATAGGATTGCTTCAAATCCAATCCTTATTTTAAAAAATAATAAAGTAAAACAATGTGTTATTTTTTCAAATTCAATCAAAATCATATCAATGCAAGAAAGACTACTTAAAAGAGTCAAAACTGGATTATTAAGAGCTTTATAAAGAAAAAACAAGAAAAAAAAAGAAAAGAAATTATCTACGCGTCCTTGCTGCATTTTTTTTTTCGAAAATATTACTGGAGATAAGTGAATTTTTCTTATGACTGCCTTACAAACACTTGGTTTCTAGCAGCTTATTTTATTTAAATATAAGATATTTTTGTCTTAATTTATTTTACAGAGCTATTTATCCACATTCGGATTTTTTATTATTTTTTTTCATCAGAATAGGATTGCTTAAAATCCAATTCTTATTTGAAAGAATAATAAAGTAAAACAATGTGTTATTTTTCAAATTCTATCAAAATCATATAAATACAAGAAAAATTACATAAAAGAGTGAAAACTGGGTTATTAAGAGCTTTATAAATAAAAAAAAACAACAGCAAAAAACAAAAGAAATTATCATCTCATACTTGCTGCAAAAAAAAGTTTTTTTTTTTTTTTTTTTTTTTTTTTTTTTTTTTCAAAAATATTACTGGAGATAAGTGCATTTTTTTGTGACTGCCTTATAAACACTTGGTTGGTTCCATCAAAAATGCCGCAGGAAAATTTTCCTCTTACACAAAATAATAATAATAATAACAAAAAATATCCGGGAAAAAGACCTCCTTCCTTCTTTCTTCCATAAACTTCTTTTCCAAGGGTTGTAAATTAAATCAAGTTTTATTTTTATTATTTATTTACTGAAAACTTCCCATCTGTCTGGTGAGCGAACGCGCCTTACCTTTTATTACACAAAATACCAAGATTGTGTTAGGTCGGGCGAAGCAATTAGATTTCATTTTGCAACGCATCGAGTGACGGTAACAATGAAAGTTGGAGGGGACGACCGGAAAAAAAATATATCTAACGCGGTGATTGTCAGTGTGATGGAAGAAAACGAAAGCCGTACGTCAGGAAAAGAGTGCAGGTTTTCTTTATCTATGATATTTGAAGGTGCTACTGTAAGATTGTTGTACACTTAGAGTATATTCGCCTTTTATACTCCCTGGTATTTAATTTAATCCTTTATATACTTGATATTAAATATTTGTTTTTATTTTCTCTAATAATATTCTGAACATATAAGAAATCTTGTGTCCAACGAAAATTCAAATCAATGGAGTTTGAGGATATTTCATTTTTTAGACAATTTTAGGATAAAAGATTTATGATTGTTTTCGGAATCGTATTATCTTTAGGTATTTTAACATAATTGTTCATAAACAAGACAATTTCAACTGTAAAAATAGTATGTTGCTTAATATGTAATACTTAAATGAAACGATGATTAAAATTATATGGCACTAAAATGAAAAGGTGAAAAAAATTTCATAGATTTGAAATGAAAAGGGAAACAAAATTACACGGTGGTGAAATAAAAAGGTGAAAAAAATCACATAGCATTGAAATGGAAAGTTGAACAAAATTACATAGTGATTAAATTTAAAAAAATGAACAACATTATTTACTACTAAAACTAGAAGAAGAGCAAAAGCACATAGTACTGAAATGAAAAGATGAACTTAATTACTTAGTGCTAAAATGAAAATATGAACGATATAACTTAGTGCTGAAATGAAAATTTGAGCAAAGTTACATAGTGCTGAAATGAAAAGAATAACAAAATTACATTATACTAAAATGAAAAGGGGAATAAAATTTCATAGTGTTGAAATGAAAAGATGAGCAAAATTACCTTATTGTCATCTGTGACTTTCTTTTTCCTCAAAAGAAATTAACATGTGTATATGCACACCATTAGTGTATTGATTTACCATGATATGCGTAAGTGTGCACCGCCTCGTTGTAGGCAATTTTCATAACCTTCTCGCAGATACGCTAACATATGCTGATATAAAATCCCTGCGAAGAGAGAGTATTATCTCACGCAAAGCAAGCTCACACCTTGGTGGACCTTCACAGTTGAGCACACTATCTATTAACAATCCCTTTTCATTGGTACAGTACACTACCAGATGGACAAACTGCCATAACTGTGTTCCTTGGTGGATTCTCTTGGAATTGTTCTGCCATCTATTTCAAACTCGAACCACCTTCATCACCGCTTTCGCATGAGAGGAAATAATGCTCTACTAGAAATATTCTTTCTTCCATCAAGAGACCCATTCCCAACAACTGCACAACACTATTTCCTTTCCATTAATGCTAACATATGTCGTTGGAGCTGTGCCTCGTCGACAAATGCAATCACGTGTTTGAGAGATGAGAGTTACAGTACTGTATATTTTGGGGTAAACTGTATAATGCCATTTTCGCATTAAGATTGCTGATTGGAATCAATAAATTATTTAACAAATTTCGTAGCCGAGGGTTCTATTTGTTTCATTATCAATGTTTATATGGAGATGATAAAAATCAAATAAGTAAATACATGAAATTGTGAAAAGAAATTTATAACTAAAATTGTTGTGACTTGTGAAATTGTCGAACATTTCAAGCAAAAGTCTAACTACCGATATACTTAGTGGTATTTACGTAAAATAGTTAACTCGGAAAGCAATAAAAGAAATTTATTGTAGGAACTTTTGATCTATATAATTAATTTCGGAATAAATTCATTATCGGTTTGATTATTCAACTGATTGTTCCATCTGAGTGTACAAAGTGACTGATTTAATAAATTTAATATATTAATTTACAGAAGCCTCACTTCCTTTATGTATTAAAAGTTGGATATGTGTAATTTCAAACTTTTTGTACTTATTTTACTTTTGTTACTATTACTTGTTTAAATTTTGTCCTTTTCCATTTTCTTTTAATAAAGTTTAGTTTTATACGTCTTACGGCGAAATTATTCCCTTAATATAAACTCCAACACATGAGATTCTTACTTAACAGAATCAAACAGGACTAACGCGGAATTTAAAAAACCGTGTAAATTAAGAAGAAATATGAAATAAATATAAAATACAAAAGTAGAGTTAAATTTCGATAAGTAGGATATCAATAATGTTGGAATATATATATATATTACATCTTTTTTCTGAATAAATTTATTTCATAATTTAGTTTCTCAAGTTTTATTAACTTTCAAAAATTAAATATGCACGTATTTATTAGTAAAAAAATGAAATTATATCCCTTTTTACTATATCCCAAAATTTCTTTAAAAGGAAATGTATACATATATATATTTCAGAAACTTAAATCTTTATGAGGATTCAAATATAATTATCCATGGACAAGCTCAGTTATTCATTTACTTCACGGTAAAGGCATATGACTATTAGATAGCTGTTTAAATTAAGTGAATTATGCAATTACAAAATAACCTCGCGATAAGCAATTTATTCAATCGCGATGAATAAATTGCGATTTACTCAGTTTATTCCTCGCGATAAGCAATTTCAATCTATTTATTCCAAGCTTGTTTCAAGTAATAGTTTTAAAAAACAATTTCATTTCGAATAAATTTATAGCTGTAGTTTTTCTTTCTGTATTAATTTAAGGTACACAAAAATATTGATAACTGTACTAACATTTTAATTGCATTTAATGCGTTACTATTTCTGGTTTACAATTAAATATAAAATGAATGCTAATCAATGACTCTCAAATATTAATTTTTTAACTCATTAAATAAGCATGTTACTTGATAAATCTTATATTTTTAGTTTTCTTGAATACACATAAAAATAAGGATTTAAAAAAGCAAGGACGCCAACCAAATTGGTCTTGAAATGAGAAAGGAAAAGAAATGAAATATTTAAAGGACACGATCTGCAAATGCAATCGATTCATTCCTGCACGTATCCAAACCAGCTTGAGGCTTTATATGTACACATTTTATCACTTTTCACTGCAAAAACACAGAAATTTGTTTCATGTCAAGCAAAGAAAATCGATTTCATTTTTCATTTCTTCGAAAGCTACGTTCATGAAAATGGGAAAAGACAGAAATAATGGCAGACTTATTTCAATCTGTTTCGGAAATGATTGCTATAGAATAACTTCAGAAACGAATGAATATAAATATTAGATTTTTATATATATTTTCTTTCATAAAATAACAATCCCATAACAACAGTGTTATTGCATATCAATAAAGTTATATTTCAACAGTATCCTCTTATATAGTTGGAAATTTCTTCTCCATTTTAAAAAGAAAAATATTTATTGGAAATGTATTCACTTTCACGATATGAATAGATTGTGATGTATGCAAAAATTTCTATTGTATTGTAATTCTATGGTGTACTATTTTAAAACAATATACATATGCATTCATAAAAAACAATCCCACACATGCATTCAATTTGATATTTCAGAATGGGGAAATACAAGAAGTAATCATATTTTAGAAAAAAACATTCAATAAGTTCTATAATAATAATTCAAGAATTTGTAAATGTAAAAATTTTATTATTCAAAAATGGTGAGATTGCCATTGCTTGTTTCTAAAAATCTCTGTCTGTATTCGGTCCTATGAAAGAGAGTAGCTGAAAAATATTCTTAAATTTTTAAATCCTAGAACCTAAAATTAAGAGTGATTTGAATATTCACACAGAGTCCAGAGATGCCAAAAATCTTAGCATCCATGTTAATAATTATTATTATTAATAGTTATGATGTTAACCGCAGCCTGTAAAATAATTATTCATGAGCTTCAGCCATAATAATCTTCCATTTTAGGTATTTTTATGCTTCATTAATTATTACTTATTGTCTTCATTTTCTTTATTACACACATAGTTTCTTTTATTCATTCACATTAATAGCCCATGAATAAAAGAAACTATGTGCGTGATAAAGAAAATAAAGACGATATTTCAATTACTTTATTGAAATGTATTTACTCATACAAATATTCATGGGTAATTAGTAACGATTTCCTACAAATCTACTTAACTTGAATTTGAAAGCTAAATATTCACATATTATCTCCGGGTTTTTTTTCAGTTCATATTTTTTCCTGTACAAATTATTTTTATCAATAGGAATACTTAGAGGTTTTTTAATAAAAAATTGTAATGTCAATTAGTGTGATATTCCAAATAAATTTTGTTTACATTTCCTGTCATTAAAAATTGTCAAAAAGGTTTATTATTGTCGTGTAACTATTTTAAGGTAAGTTTTTGAGAAAAAATTTTTGAGAGCAAAGACCAATGAATATCCGAGGACAGAAATCTTACTTTCAGATTATTTGAAGATGGCACAAACACACACACACACTTGCACAACCCTTTTTTATGAGGGGACTCCTTCACGCACCTCACAGATAGGACACATGGTAGAGAATAACCATGCCCGAACCAGGAATCGAATACCGAGAGTCTACATCATGGAGAACATGCGCTATCCCTAAGACAGGACGTTGGTTTCAACAGGTTTCTTATATTTTGTTATCTGTCTGTGCTAAACTCTGAAAACTAAATGTTAAGACTCTATCTTAATTTCATATCATTCAGTCGTTTCTCCTCTTAATACGTTTAAAAGATGTGGCTTTTAAGACAACAATAATCACACGTAGTCAATCTGACTCCATTTATTTCTCAAAACTATTTACAATTCTATATACAAGGTGTTGCCAAACACACAAAGAAAACATTAGTTTCGCGCGCAATTAATTCTGTTTTTAGACATCTAAAAGTAAATTCTAGCTCTAGTATTCTTAAAGTAAAATCTGGCTTTTCAGCCAATAGCGCTCGTAACACTAAATATCCTAACTCATCTTATCAATTAGTCCAACACTAGGATTGAAAAAATTATATAAAAAATAAAGGAAATGCTTTCTAACGAAGGGAAGAAAACCAGACTGTTTTCATATAAATAGAGCAATCAAACTGAAAATGAAAATTTGCCTTCTCTATTGGAAAGTTTATATGCCTTTTGAAATGTTACGTACATTTAATCGTGATTAATGCATATGCAGATAAAAAGGGTTAATTGCAGGGTAAAAAATTACATTTTCAATGATCGAGGAATATAAATATAATATGCATAGTTTGTCAGGAAAATTTCAGATTTTGATGTAAAAATCAAAATTTTCACTCAAAATCTTGAAATATAAACTATGATTTATAGACCTAATTAAAAGTTTAAATCAAAATTAATTTTAATATAAAAGTAGATGAACTCGTGAAAAATATTTAAAAAAAGTTGTGAAACAATTTACATTCCATCAAAACCATGAGATGAACATTCTGATATTTAATTACATAATGTTTCAAACTGTACAGCGTTGCCATGAACCCTATATTTTGTTATAAGATACTCAGCTGATTCCAAAATCAAAGCAACTCAACTCTTTTGAAGTATTCCTTCTATTCTCCCTATTAAATCTCCGTTTCCTAAAACAAGTGTCTTAGAGATATCACACATTATATTAAATGCTATTTATTTAAGCAAACTCAATTTTATTTTATCATGATACTGAAGATAAGATCTGCTTAGTATCACTTAGTGAATGAACTTGGACATTGAGAAAAGATACATTCATTTTTTTTCAAAAAAGCTACATTGTTCCCATTTATATTAGAATATAAAGATTCAGGAATAAAAATTATTTATTGAAAAATTGCAACAGAATTTCTAAAAACTAAAGCAGGAATAGGTGCAATGTTCTTCATTAATCGTTTGTACTAAATACAAAACTTAAAAATCTTATAAATATTCTAATCTTAATCTAATCTAATAAATATATAAATAAAATCTAATTTATTAAATATTTATCTTCAATAAACCTATTATTTAAATCTATCTTTATTTTTTCTTCTTTAAATACACTAAAGTCAGGGTCTGAATTTTAGATATTGCTACTAAATATATCTTAATATCATTCGTAAAAACCAATATCCTAAAATTGCCTAGTCAGGGCACCAAACTTGCGCATTAAGAATGTTTTTTTTTCTTTTTTTAAATTAAGTAGAAAAATTAGAAGAACCAGTTGTGTTTTCGAGTCGTACTTGTGTCAACATATGATATCAGAAGTCTAAATACAACCTTTGTGTTCACAACTTTAAACTATCATGTATACGATTTGTTTGCCAGTTGCTATGGTGAAAGTAAACATAACGCATAAACTCCTTAAAAAATGCTTGAAAATGATTGCTGCTGATGAATCTTTATATGTGCCACCTAATTAAACTTGTTTGATTATGTTTCAAATGAAATCGATTCATCATCAAACGAAAAATATGCAGACATTTTTATGATCATTTTGCTCTACCTCTTATGATTGATCCAAACTATTTATCTAACAAACTATACACAATTACCTGTAGTTATATGATATTTTTCCCACTTAAAACTGTCATGATAAATCTAGAGGTATTTCTTATTTTTAGTGGATACAGGAGTAACCATTTACGGCGGTCATATGTTTTTTGCTAATTGTAAACCACTACTTTCAAGTATTTAGTAGGAAGAACGTGTTTTGAAAATATATACTATCCATATTATGTTATATTATCCATAAAAGTTTTATTATCCATAAAATGAAATTCTTTGATGATAGACTTTTTTTTATCGGTGTTTAAAAAATCATAGAGCAAGATTTTAAGGATTGCAAAATGCAATATTTTGGAATAAAAAACACCTAGAGTGTATTCTATATGAAATATTAAATGTTTGCATTGCTAAAATAAATGGAAGATTCATTTCATGAGTAGGTAGATATAACAAAATAGCTGTAGGATCATAAAATCACCAAGATTTTTTTCGAAATAATTGTTCATATAATTAGACAGCAAAGCAAAAGAAAACGAGATAAAATCTAAGGAAATCGATATGGTTAGAAAATTTGTATCATTCATTTGTGACATTGTTGCAATACTATCGAATGTGAAAGAATATTCTAGACTGCAAATTGTAGGATTTCTTTGTTTATTTTAACGCTTAAACATTAATTTCAACATTATGTGTGACCATCGTATTTTCATTTGGTTTGTTCCCAATAATCAATATAACTCAATAAAAAGATAGAGGAACAAGTAATGCTAAGGTGATTGTAGTAGTTACGAATTTTCCTTTTTCGGTTTGGACAAGATGACATTTTTGAAAATAGAGTATTTACACGAATTATTCATTCATTCTTACAATTTCGAAATACACTATTTAATCGATTAATATATAACAACTCTAGACCTTTAACTACGCATTTTATTTTAGAGTTGTTTTCCTTACGTTATACTGGATAAAAAATTATAAACATATTAAAACTGTTGATATACATATACTCCTGAAATTAAGGAATAATCTAAGGGCTGGCGGTACATATTGAAATAGGCTGCGATATAATAGAGGTAGCATTTCCTTTGAAACGTAATTTCATTTTATTTCTATAAAAATCTTTGTTTTAGGACATATAATATTAAGAGAATAAAGAATTTAAATCTTAGGAACATTAAAAAATTCTAGAATTCATGATATAAGTTTCAGTAGATTTAATAAATTGATTATTTAGTATTACTGATGACTATAAATTTTCTAAAAGAGTGATTAGGAATAATCACTTGCAATTAAATATAATTATGATTATAATAAGACAGTAATTATGCATAATCATCATATTATTGCACACAATTCTGAAATCGGGGATTTTATATACTTGCCGGAAATTTTGTTACATTTTAAATAATTTATCACATTTACTTAATGGAGATTATAAATAATCACCAGTTTACAATATATAATAACCAGGTTTGAAATTTTATAGACTTGCCAACAAATTTTATACATTTGCAATGATTTGTCACATTTACTTTGTGGGGATTATGAATAATCACCAGCAATTAAGCATGATCACTAGTTTATCCTGCAAAATCTACAAGTCGAAATCTTATCTTTATTATGGGGTTAAAATATTATAAAGTGCATAATATTTGAAGCGTTGGTGAACTATCCGGAAAAATCTTTTGAGTTAACTATTGAATGCGTGATATTTAATGCAATTGTTACTGATTTCGCTTTAATTTCAAATGCAACTAAATCAATTTATGAAATTAAATACAAAGAGGAAATGCATGTTTATATGTATAAGAACTTCTGTTATTGTTATTAATATACTTCAAATCAAGTGTTATATTAATAAACCACAAGATATTAATTTAATGTATAGGTAACGTATTTCTTTTTTTTATATCCTTTACACTAGACTTTTCAGCACATAACATCGTCTTAGTCCTCACTTTTGTAATACATCAATGTAGCGCAGTTGCTTTGATACCACAAAATGCTTGGGCAAACTTAGCCTTTCCACCATTAAAAAGCAATCAATCATTTAATGCTTGGCACTTGGGAGTATTCAATCTTAAAATATTGAACCATGAAACCGTATTTTTGTTCCCTAATACGAACAAATTTGCTGATAGAAAGAAGGCCGTGCAAATTGCTTAGATTTATAACTGAACACGATAAACGTAAAATTTGTAAAGTTACAAATTTTCTTACAGAAAAGGGAGAATAGCATCGGATCTTCCTATTTTTATTTTATCATCACAAGTATTTCTGACCTGCTTAAGAAAAACACACACACAAAATATTTTCTTTAATAAAATTATTTTTTTTTCATTGCTATGAATTATTTTCTATCTTTGACTTCAAAAAGTTTTCGTTCAAAAACTGTTCCTTTGTATCTTATTTTGGCATTTTTGCACAAAGAACAAGATAAAGCAATTTACAGTATTATAATATTTAACTTTTTAGAGAATAATACTTATTAAGTTTAAAGTATAATTTAATACTTATTATTAAGTATATTATATAAGATTAAATCATTATCTTCTTAATTGAGTTCTTTACTTGAATATACTTTATACTACGCTATATAAAGTAAAATTTAAAAAAAAGAAAAAAAAATTGAAAAAAATCATGGCCATCCAAGAATAAGGAAGAAATAGGCTAGAGTATGGTTTATTCAACCCTTAGAAATTAGATAATCTTGAAGTTGTAAATTTTAATAAAATATTTAAAATTAATATTTAAGAATAGCATTAAAAATTAAATTTATATGTTAATAAGATTATATTATTATTAAATTTAGTTCAAAAATTTAAAACATATTCGTTATTTTTAAATTACTGAATTACTGTTTGTTTAAATTAATCTACGATTAAAAATTAATGTATTAATTACTAGTGTAGAGCGAAATAAAAAAAGTCATAATAACTAAAAAGGAAAGAAACTCTTGTAGATACATTAGATTTTTTGAATTAAATTTTCTTTTTGGTAAGGGTAAACTGATATACTCGAATTCCAAATGCATCATTCAAAATATATAACAAATAACAATAAAACAAAATGGCTTCCAAGAAGAACGACTTTTTATTTTACAAATCAACGAAACTCGCAAATTTATTCTTGAATCATCCGATATCGAAGTAAAAAAGAAATAACGATCAATGAAGGAAAATTCGAGATTTTTAGTGACACATAAATAAAATAAAAGCATAATAAACACATTTAATTCCTGAATGCCACCACATTCTGTTTTTTTTTATACGAGCTCCGTCTTATTATGTTACTTCGACATTAACGCACAAATTCACAGATAACAAAAAAATGAAAATTTTAAGATAAAAAAAAGTAAACACGATGGCTTTTGAATGAGATGAAAAGTAAGGTTTGTCGTCTTAAAAAGTTATTTTTTCGGTTTAGTTGACATTCCTTTGAATTAACCTAATTAAGGGAAATCGCGGATGAAATTAAAAGATAATGTAATTGTTCATTTTCGGCGGCCATCTTGGCCCAATTGTAATTGCGCCAAGAAGAATTTTTTTTCCGAACTACTCATTAGTTAATACGCTTTATAACTTTGATTCTTTGGTAAGTGGAGTGTTTAAGGAGTAATTGCTAGGAATATTTTAATTCGTTTCGAACGGCGATGTTGGAAGAACCTTAACATTTTTAAAAATTCATTTTTCGCTCTATTAATAACGCTAATATTTGCGTTTCTTTTTCGTTGTTGAAACATTTCATAAGATGCTGCGTTATGTCTTTTGGTTTCCGTTAATAACTTCAAATTTGTTTCACGGTAATCCTAATGAAAATGTGAAAAAAATATTCGAAAGTCTTTTTTTTTTTTACTAGCTTAAGCAAATGGTAAAATTAGAGGGTTTAAAAATAATTTAAAGGGTTTCATTTCGGAATTATCATCAATTTTTAAACGGATTATATTAAATTCGATTTATGTAGGAATGGATTGCTGAAAGAAAGTATTTTTATGCGTGTATTGAATAATTTTAAACACATCATACTCAGTGGATGATTGTAACTACATATTTAAATATACTATGTCTTTCGATATGTTACTGTTTTCTTCAGTAAGTATATAGCAGATTCAAAAAGAAAATCGTTGTGATTATGTGTGGTAAATAAACTGAATGATAACAGCTCATTGGATATACAAAACTGCAATTCGTAGTATTCATTAAGAAAATATGATTTTTACACCTTGAAAAAATCTATGCAAATATCTTAAAAATTCTGTCATCTTGAAATTAATGAATTAATGAATGTTGGATTTATTGAAATTAAGTATTTTCTGCCTTATTTTATATATTTTATACAAAACTTTAAAAGTTGTAAAAAATGTTTTGTTCTAAAGTCAATTCAAGAATGATTACAAATGTGTCTTAGATTCTTTCAATTTGACAAATTTCAAACTTCTGATATTTTAAAAGAAAATTATGGTAAATACAGAATTGCAACTTAAGATTGAAACTTTGATGCCTTGGTATGATTTATATTAATTTAATCATGCAGGGCACTTTAGCATTTACAATTTTAAGTTTTAAATCTTAAAGTTTCTCAGTTTTTCTATTATATATTTTACAGTAAAACAGTAAGATTTCTTTTTCTTTCTAAATAATAATATTTTCAAATAGCAAGAATTTTGTTGAAGTAGTAGGGAAAGCCAAACTTATCTTTTAGATGTTATTTTAATTGCAACTCGAATTTCCTCTTTTTAAAAATTTTAGAGACATTCATTAAAGCTTGAAATGTTCCAAACTCTATTTAACTAACATTATTTAAATGAAAAAAATTCTGATAAAATTGATTTTTTTTCTGTAATTCTAATAATCTATATGAAAATTTTAAAACTGAAATATATGCAGTATAAAGATGCTGAAGACAATTTGAATCGTCTTAAATAGACAAAAAAGCATGGTTCATTTAATTAGATATCGAATTTACATCTCACTATAGATATGATATGTAGCATAGTAAATTCACACATCATTAAAAACAATTTTCATCGTATTTTTATAATATGGAGCATAGAAATGTGAGTTATTTATTCGATCTATCGTCGCTTTTCTTCAAATAAAATACTAATACCATTGCTGATATTGTGTGTGGAATTCAATGACTCACTGGATGTAAAACTAAATCAATTTAGTGAGTCAATTGTGAAAAACTTGACTGAAAGTTCTTCTGCTTTTATACTATCAGGGAAAGTTTCAGAATATTTTTTATGAAGACGGCGAGGAAAGTCCATAGCACTTGTCTGGTAAACTAAAGAAAGGTACAAAATTTTCTGGACCGCGAAATAAAGGAGAACATAAATCAAGGAAAATATTTATACAAATTATCAAGGAAAATATTTATACAAAAGTTTTACTTGCATTTAGTGGGATTCGAACTCACCATCTCTTGATTACAAGACCAGTGTGAGGATTATTCGGTTAGAGAGAGTCAATTGCTTATTTTCAATGCAACAATAGTTCTATTGTTCAAACCCGCTACCGAGTTGTAATTTTTTTCTATAGAAATATTGAAAAAATGTATTGCTATTAAGAATGAATTCAAATAATCCTGATGAGAGTATGCATAAAAATTCTGTTCTCAGCATTTTGCTGTAAAATAAAAACTGAATTGATAAAATCAATTATTCATCAAAAGTAACCTCCTAAATTATGGAAAACAATGTAGTACAGAAATTTCAGTAGAATTTTAGAAGGTATGAATAGAAATATTTGATTATGATAATCTTATATCGATTGAAATTATTTATTCAAAACTTCAGAAGGTTAAATTTTTACATATTGCAATAACATTGAGGTATAAATGAAAGAATACAATAACGTTGATTTTCGGTAAAATATGTAAATAATCCATTATTCTCCATTCATCATATTTCATGATTCAATGCTCCTGATTTTTTAACCATAAAATCTCAGGATTCTAACCAATACTGTTCTTGTAAATTTCTCCCCAAACATTACACAACATTTTGTGTCTCTTTTATCAAAATTAGAACAGATTTTGCTGAAGAATGCATTCTGTGCTAAGAATTTCATATGCTAAAACTGGAAGAAAAATTAATCTTTACTGGGAGCAAATAATGTCCAAGTTATTTAGATTAATATTGAGTTGAACTGAGTGCATAAAAACGAAAGAACTTAAAGCATAATGCTGTGTAAAGTAACATAGAATTGAATGCAAATTAGCATGCAATATCGTTAAGGAAGGTATTAATTTTGGTAAATAAAATACTAACTCTAAATTTCGAGAATAGTAGAAATATTTAATTAGACACTTTATAGCCTTTTCTGGCTCGTTTGAAGTAAATATTAAATCTTGATATTCATATTAAGAGAATATAAAAGTTTGAGGGAACCCCGACAAATTTATTAAGAGAATATTTCGGTATATTTTCTGATAAAACAACGAAATTCTTCACATTCATTCTTCACATTTACAATGCTTAATAAATGAGTAATTCTGTTTCATAATGGTTGATTTTATTTCAAAAGTATTGTATAAACCAATTCTTGTTTAATAAAGACTTCAATTTCTTCGAGTTTTTGGATAATGAGGGGCCAGCAAAATTTAGACCTCTCGCAGAAAAGATGCATAATCTGAAACCATGATTTACAGGGAGCCTTGTTGCAGTCTTCATGAAGTTTTTCCAATTTTTTAACGTTTAATGGCCAATTTTATTTTATTTTGAGGTATCCGGACACGTTCAGTGCCCTTTTTGAGACACATATGTGAAGAAATATTGTATCCATATTTCCAGGCTTATTCAAAATTAGACTATTTAAGACTAGTAATGATAGCAGTATTGGAAATAAATATAAATTTCTTTTTTGAAAATAGGCATTTAATAGCATAAATATAAGCAATTCTTATAAAACTTCAAATTGGCTACACAAAAAACTAATACTAACAACTTAATAAATAAAATAAACTACATAGTATTCTGTAGGGAATGAATTAAAATCGTATGATTCTAATAATAAATAAAAATTTTACAACGGGTTAGAATATTTATCATGAATGTTTTAATAAATTTATAAAATAGTTATTTAAATAATAGGCTGTAAATTAAAAGCTATTTCCTTTATATAAGTTTGTTTGGTTCATTCTCTAGAAAATAGTATAAAGACAAGTCCATCAAATTTTATCCCAATATAATAATTATATTTTGAGTTATTTCATTTGAAGTGAGCAACAAATCAGTAAAAATCAGTTTTGAGGAAAATGCATTTAAAGTATACAGCCTGTTTTAATAATAAATTATGGGCTTTACATGCATAAAATTCACCACATCTATAGATTTTGCCTTTTTCTTCCTCATCTTTTTTTTTTAGTCAAATAAATTTTTTTCTGGCAATTTTGGCATTTGACAGTGTATTCTGCTTAGATTCCTTTATTCTGTTCTTGTTGAACCCATTAAATACTCTAAC
The DNA here is from genome assembly GCA_026543055.1 of Argiope trifasciata. Lineage (NCBI taxonomy): Eukaryota > Metazoa > Arthropoda > Arachnida > Araneae > Araneidae > Argiope > Argiope trifasciata. Next base: position 3,463,749 of record JAPMOQ010042969.1, read on the forward strand.
TGAATTTGTACTAGGACACACTACAACAACCTTAAGGGTTTTCAGTAATCCTATAAAACCTTCGTCAGCATGTGTTACAGATAAAAATACCCCTAATCTGAGGATTCAGATCTGAACAAAGACATCTCTTGGTACAAATTACTACAAAATAACGTTAATACCCTTTTTAGCATTTTGTGTTTTTCTGTGCAAGGCATTTTCCATATTAACTAAATGTGTGTCTATACAAACTGGTTTATTGTTCATTGCGAAAATATCAATATCTTGACTTCTAATTAACGTAGAGACAAAAGTAAACCTCTTCTGGATAGCTCAAAAACTGGTTTATCCATTTCTGTTTCTGAAAAATATCCTTTTTTGCGAAAGTTGACCTTTTTCAAGTGTTTGTTATTTTGTCACCAATTTCATCTTGTGGTTATTAATAATTCTTAGCTTAGATTTATTACATTAACTGATTAATTCATAATTAATGGCCCATTGGATGTTCATGGAATTATTTTCTCTCTTTTGTAGCGTTCTGCATGGAAGGTTTGACCAAGAACAGCCGACTCAGCAGGCAGGGATCTCGAGTGAGGCGTCACCGCAGTCAGGAGTGGCAGGACTACAGCAGCTCGGACAACGAGGACCACCACCACGTAGACTCCAGAGCTTATCGGTATCCTGCGACTGCTGATGAGCCCTACGACGAGCAGCGGGTGGCAGATAACAGGAAGCATGCACTCGGTGAGTTGCAACACATATCTCATATCCTCGTTTGCAATCTTCATGTTTGCAGTAATATCTTATGCGACAGGCAAAGAGCTCTATTTGAATTTCATAACAGGAAACCGGACACATGGACTGAATTGCACAAACTTATATGAGGCGCATCCTCATTTGCAATCTTCATGTGTACAATAATATCTTATGAGATAGGCAAAGTGTTCCCTTAGAATTTGATAACAGGAAACATGAAGTATGGAATCGGTGATTCGCACAAACCTATATGAGGCACCTCGTCATTTGCAATCTTCATGTAGCATTTTAGCATTTAATAATGTCTTATGTGGAAGGCAAATCGCTCTCTTAGAATTTGATAGCAGATAACTGGAATCATTGAATTCATGCTGTGTCATTCGCAGTCTTCCTGTTTGCAATCTTCCTGTAGCATTGTTCGTATGCAATAATATCTTATGTGGCAGGCTAGTACTCGCTTAGAATTTGATAACAGATAACAGAAACCCTGGATTCTTTCAGTTGCACAAATATATGTGAGAAGCACCGTCATTTGCTATCTTCATTTAGGCAAATTTGCTTTTTCCGCATGCAGTAATATCTTGTGTGACAGGCAAAACTTTCTTTTAGAATTTGATGTTTAATCAAGTAAGATAGCATTTAAGGTATCCGACTACGTAAAAAATATTGGTTATCGACCATATGGGCTATTTTTTAAATTTTTATTTCTTGTAGTACAGATTTTTCACTTTAAAAAACTGTTAATAGTTTCTAGGAAAAGGAAGGCTGACTTATCATCCAGAATCACATATTTTTCAGTTAAAATCTGTCTATAACTTCCATTTCCTCTACAGCTAATATGATATCTCAAAAACTAATAGAGGTATCAAATTAATCATTTCAGCGTGTGATTTAAATAATATGGGCAATGAAATGAACCAAAACTTTGATTGGTGGGGAAATACGTTTTCACGTACCGGTGTTTTTAGAAAAAAATATATTATAAATTGATGGGAAAAAATGCATATATACGTATATTTTTACCCATAAATTCTTTTCATCTCAAGATTTTTGTTAGACTTTGGTTCATTTTACTCATCATTATATTCTATAACATATGTTGAAAGACAAATAGGATGGCTGCATTGCAATTTTGTGTAGAGTGTTAACCATTTTAGTTAAATCGCATTAAAATTTACTACAATTTTTTTTCTTTCTCAAAATTTATTGTATTTACAAATAATTTTGTTATATTTATAGTATTTTGTATCATAATTGACAATACATTTAAAAACCATAATTTTAAATAGTTTTATCAATTCAAAAATTTCTCTTCGAACGTAGTCAGATACCTTAAAGAAATCCGAAGATGTATCTCTAATTTGACTTCCAGAAATTTTAAAAGTTCTTTCTTTAATTTAAAAAGAATAGTCAATTGTTACCTGGCAATAAAAGAGAATAAAATAATTTAGAAGATATGTGCAGACTTACTCAAGATTTTAGAGATTTAAAACCTTTTTTGCTCCATCAAACTTGGCTCCTATTCGAAATAGATTCCACCAACCAGTGTTGAGTATCCACACGTGTTTCATCTGATATGTCTCTACAATATGTTACATTTTCGATTTAGTTTAGTTGAGTGGTAATGAGAAGTAATTAATATTACTCGCTTTGGATATGTTTATTAAGACTGATTAATTGAAACATGTGATGCATATCTATAAATATAATGTCAGAATCACAAAACTTACATTAAGTAAAATTGTTGCAAATGGAAACTAACTTATTTCACGGGTGATATTGATAGCTATATAAATAATAATCCAAGATTAAATGACTGTCCCAATAGGGATAAAGTAATGGAAAATTACGATTTCCAGATTTCAGTGCGATATTATATGTAAGGGAAGACCTATGTGGATAACACAAGGCATTTTTAAGGCGTAACGTTTAATTAGTTTTAATATATTATATTGATCCACTAACTTAATTTGCATATTTCACTAATTTTATGTATGTAATATTTATTGCCGAATCGAATTTATTTTCCAGTAATTTACTGGAATACTTTGATTTTTGTTCTAAAGTTAAAATTTAAAATACATTTAGTACAATATTTATTAATTGCAAATGTAATAATTATTCATTTGATACTATACTACTTCGTCAGTAAATTGTTTCATATATATATATATATATATATATATACTGAAGTGACAAAAGTCATGGGATAGCAATATGCAAATATACAGATGGCAGTAGTATCGCAGTGAAAAAGTATAAATGCGCAGTTC
>JAPMOQ010042969.1:3467156-3503599 GCA_026543055.1 Argiope trifasciata
GAATTTTAGACAAATTCGTTACAGGAGATTAACTCGGATCTTGTTTCCTTTGAATAAGAAAACTTCTAAAATTATACGGAGAAAAATCCTCCCGGGATTGCTTGACAAGTTCCTTAATTAACTTATCAAACGTACACGTAAGCACACACGTATGGCAATTTATCATGATTCCTCCTAAACAGCATGATGGAAGTAACGCAATTCCTATTTCCGGATGGAAGTGGTGGGGAATGTAAGGAATTATTTCTAATATCCGGTAACATGACCTGCACGACATGCGCACGCACCACCCCAGCACGGAAACATGATAGTTCCTTGGAAACACTTGTAATAATCTCAGATCCACCAATCTTGAAGTTACTATCAAAAAATGTCAGAGCTGCATTTCATGATTTTTATTATATTTGGGCTGTATGATTACGATACATTTTACTTATTACGATAAATTTTAAAATCATCGAAAAACGTTAAACCTTCATTTCATGATATTTTTATTATATTTGCGCTGTATGATTACGATAAATTTTGAAATCATCAAAAAATGTCAGAACTGCATTTCATGATTTTTATTATATTTGGGCTAATGAGTACAATAAATTTTAAAATCATAAAAAAACGTTAGAGCTGCATTTTATGATTTTTATTATATTTGGGCTGTATGATTAAGATCAATTTTAAAATCATCAAAAAATTGTCAGAACTGCATTTCATGACTTTTATTATAGTCGGGCTGTATGATTACTATAAATTTTATTTATTACAACAAATTTAAAAATCATCAAAAACCGTCAGAGCTTCATTTCCTGATTTTTATTACATTTGGGCTGTATGATTACGATAAATTTTTTTGCATTCATATTAATTTTTTTAAATAATTTATTGAATATATATAGGAACATGTCAATGATATTATGTATATAGACTTTTTATAATAATAAAAATAAGTAACAGAAAAGTGATAAAAATCCCCCCAAAAAAGGAATTCAAAATTTTAAAATATTTTTGGTGTAAAAACAAGGAAATCTTATTTTAAATTCAGATGCCTTCAGAATTTAAACTTTAGAAGATCCTGAATTTTCATAAAAACATGAATGAAATTTTATAATGGCAATGATATTTTTTAAAATGAGAAGAAATATAAAGAATAATGACATAGTTGCCAGTTTTCAGGAAAAAAAAATTGACATTTCAAAGTAATTGCTAATTTGAACAGAGTTCTAAATATGAAATGACAAAATCAGACTTCTGAAACCAATCATATGTATTAATAAAAAATACAAAAATTGGTTGGCAGGTGTTCGATTCGGGTCGATCTAATGCCATTTGGTCATACCAAGCCGAGTTAGAGTAGCACTTTTGAGTGAAGGCAGAGGTGCTCGTTTTCCATTGTTAACGATCACTGTTTAGGTGAAAGTACGACTTTGCTTAAACACACACGACACAGACCTTTTTAGGGGGTGGTCGAATCCATTCATCAATCTGTAAGCCAGAATTTAGATCCAAATCAGATACTGACTCATCCTTGACTCAGTAACCCCTGAGGTATCATTTGTTATGGGAACTTGGAGGACATTGCAGTCACGACATATTTAACGTGCCCTAGCTGCCATCAGCCAACAAGGCCTTCTTTGGCCGAGACGAGGACAGACTTTGCTATCTTTCGGTTAATAGACTGACGCTCTACCAACCAGGCTGCCGCGGCCCCTAGGTGTTTACTTAATGAGACAAAATACTTAGTGACATGAAGAATAAATTTAATACCACGCCTGATAAAAATATTTTCGTATTAGTGTAAAGAAATATTGAACGTCATATTACGAAGTAAATTCCAGTTCAATGGTAGGAATAAATGCATTGCATTAGAGGGAGTTGTCAAGACAAAATCCTTCCCACATACTGAATTTTTGCTGAATGTTTAGCGAGTCTTCATATAAGTTATCTCTGGAACTTGGTTAATACTATCTGGAAATGGAGTTTAAATCTTACCAATTTGGCATAAAAATCCAAACCATTGATGCGCCAATTTGGCTTAAAACTACACCTGTAGCCACAGAATCACGTAACAAATTTGATACACTTGTAGCTATAAAATTCCATAAAAAATTCAATATATTTAAGTCATTAATTGTTTAGGCTATTGGACTTCTGAAAGTGCGAACCAACGGAGAGTCACTCTCTTACAGAATTTGACTAAAATTTTTTTTAGATATTTTCTCTACTAGTGTGAAATCTGTGTACCGAAATTTATCTCACCAGCTATCTTCGTTTAATAACAATCATGTTAACTTATATTTCAACAATCAATCGGAGATTTACTTAAACGGAACTTAGTCAAAATAAAAATAAAAAAAATGGTGTAAAGATAGTTTACAAAATTTCTTACATTTAGCTCAAATCCTTTTTATACTAGATCAGAGGTGTCCAAACGTTTCGCGGCAAAAATCGCGGCAAACTTTTCGCAGATCGAAATTAGATCCATGTTATACGGGTCACATGTATATACAAATTGAAAAATATCATTATGAGTAAAGTAGCATCAAATACTATTAATTAATACTATTTTATTGTAACTTGAAAATACAAAATATTAAACAAACAAAGTATAATTATATAATTATTTTATATAAATTGAAATATTTTCATGCAACTTCTAATGCGAATGATGAAACTGTTTTTTTTTGTTTTGTTGAAGAATATCTTTATAGTTGGGATCAAAATTTGTAACACCAATCATAAGCAATGACTGCAAATGATCATCAGATAAATTTGCTCTGTATTTTGATTTGAGATACTTCATTCGAGAAAAAGTTTGTTCGCCCACGTAAGTAGCCCCAAACATTGAAATGAATTTACGAGAAAATTTCTTCAAATTTGGAAACTCTTTTGCATCCAAATATTTATAAAAATCTATTAAGTTTCCTTCCTTGTATTTGTCCTTGATTTGTTCGTTTGCTTGAAGATCAATAATTTCTATTTGAAGCTGGCTTGAAATTTCAGCAACATTGCTATCAAATGGATTTTGGAACAGCCGAATTTCTTTTGAATTCATGTCCAATTCAGAAAATCCCTTTTGAATTTTTTCTTTTAAATCGGCGATGATCTTTACTGCAAATGCAATTGGAAATTGTTCTTCAGTTTTTTTTATTAAATTCGTCGCAGCACGGAAAATGCGTAAAGTTACATTCAGTCACTTGACTTTCGAATAATTGTAGTTTTGTATGCTACTGTGCGCGTGCAATAATTCCATGAAAACGTTATCGAAATCAAAACGATATTTGTTTATTTATACTTAAGTGCTTCTTTAAGCGAACTACTCAAAATTGCTGATGCTTTATTTACAACAAAACAATAAGACTCTGCTTATCGTCAAAATTCACATGCGTATAAAATTTCTTTTATGTTTGAGTTACCGAAATATATTTTTTTATTTAGTCTTATAACTTAACAGCGCAATAGACATTTGTGTTTGGTCAAGTACAACAACTCCGTTTTGTTGGCCACGTAGTTTTTCGATATACCTTTATGAAAATAAAAAGGTTTGGGCGAAAACATCATTATGTTTTAAAACCCTCCGCGGGCCGGATAAAATCACTTGGCGGGCCGGGTTTGGCCCGCGGGCCGTAGTTTGGACACTTCTGTACTAGATGAACAGGCAGACTTGATATCAAAAACGAGTTTAAAGCTTTCGGAGAACTAAAATTTGGATATTCGTCAAACTCTCGAGTTCGAATTTCTTAACGATTGCAATACTTTCCTTGTGCATGCGAAAAAAATAAAAACACACATGATTTTTCGAGTCATAGTCACTCTAAAATGTTATTGGAAAAATTATTTGAAAAGAAAGAATCAATCTTTTAAAGTATCCGACTACGTTAAAAACACTGGTTATCGATTACATTGGTAATTTTTTTAAAATTATTTCTTGTAGTTCAAACTTTCCTCATTCAAAATCAGTTTATCTTTACTAGGAAAAGGAAGGTTTGACTTATCATCCAGGAAAATTTTAAGCAAAACATATTTTTCAGCTAAAAATTGTCTTTAACTTCAATTTTCTCAAAACTTTAATTTTCATAATAATCCACCATCGTTAACATGGTATCTTAAAAACTAGTAGAAGTATTTACATTAAAATTTCAGCGAGTGTTTTAAATAAAATGGGCAATGAACTGAACCAAAAATTTTGTTGGTGGTGAAATACTTTTTTCATTTATAGGTGTTTTTCGAAAAATTAAGTTGTTGATTTAACTTCTTTGTATCACAAAAGGTTTCTTAGATTTTAGTTCATTTCATTCATCATTATATTTTATAATTTGTGTATAATGAAAAATAGGATTTCTGCTTTACATTTTTGTGTAGAGTGTTAACCGTTTTATGTTAAATTTCATTTAAATTTCCTACAAATTTTCCTATTTTTCAAAAAATATTATATTTCCAAATATTTTTTTATATTCAGAGTATGTTGTGTTTATAACTGACAATACATCTAAAAACCCTGGTTTTAAATAGTGGCTAAAAATACAGTTATTCAAAAATGTCCACTAACGTAGCCGGTTACCTTAAATTAACAAAAAATATGAATAAAAAACACATTAAAACAAGCGTAGAAGGACGTCTATGCTTGTTTACTATTGGCATGTGTGTAGAACAAGTTTGAATATGCGTTTGGAATTAACATGGGAGTTCCTTGGAATATCTTTAATAGAATATCAGTTCCTTGAAATATCAGTTAATCCTGTTCTACAAGAGTTTTCTTCCTAATGATTTAGCCCATGTAGAGAAATATTTATTTTCAGAGTTTATCTATTATGCATGCAATGCCTTTTCAACATTTTTATTCTACAACTGGGTCTATCAAATATGTCAACCAAATTGTTTACTTTAAAATTTTTATCAAATTATATAAAATTTATATTTATTTACTGATGATAGAAAAATTTAGTACTTTTATGCTATGTATTCTTAACATTTAGAGTTTATATTTGTTTAAAAGTCATATCTAGAGTCGTTTCGTCCAGCTTTGCTTGATCGTTTATAAAAAAACATATTAAAAAAAGCATATTAGGAAGCCTCGTCCTTGATTACTATTGGTATGTGTGTAGAATTAATTATGAGAATGCAAGTTTGGGATTTGCATGGGAATTCCTTGAAATATTAGTGATTATTATTTTAACCCTGTTCTACAAGAATTTCTTTCCTAATGATTTAAACCAGCTTAGAGGAATATTTATTTTGTGTTTTTCTTTATTATGTATGCGATGCCTTTTCAACGTGTTATTCTACAATTGGGTCTATCAGAAATGCCAACCAAATTGTTTACGTTGAAAATTTTATCAAATTATGCAAAATTTATATTTATTTACTGACGACATAAAAATTATTTAGTATATTTTTGCAATGCTCTATACTTACGGTATATATTTGTTTAAAAGCTACATCTAGAGTCGTTTCTCGTGTTTTGCTTGATCGCTAATATAATTTAAGGAATTATTTTCATGAGTAAAAAAAATAGATAAACATTGCTGTACAAAAAAAAACAACAAGAAATTAAACAAAAAGTTTTAATAAAATGAATGTTCTAAACTGGTTGATGAAGTGTTTTTACTCATCGAAAGGATTTCAGACATAATAGGATTTATTTTTTATGTCTTAAAGTTTTTAGAAAACCTCTCGTATTTAGCTAGTTGGAATAAAAGTGAACGACAAAATAAGACTAAATCATATTTAAAATTTAAGAAAAACTCAAGCATCCATATGGAGGTAAAAAGCTCTTGGGAGAAGTATTTTAATTAACTTTAATAATAGTTTTTGTAATCTTTCTTAAGACGTTAAAAAAAAATGCGAGCCGAAGAAAATTTTCCATTAGAAATTTTTAATTGTGTATTTCGAAAGAATAAATCCACAAAAATAATTTACTTCCGATAATTTCATTGAATTTAAACTCTAAGAACTTAATTTTGAAAATATCAAAGAAGCAAAAAAAGATCTTAGCGTTTGTATCAAATTCCAAAAATTATAAAAGTTTAATTCCAAATTCAATAATTTTCTTGAGGTTTATGATTTTGCCATTTTTGCATCTTTACAAAACATTCAGATGCTTATCAAGGTTAAATAAATTATTCTGTCCCTTCTTAATTTTACTACTGAATTAGTAATTAGAGTAGTTGCGCAGTATTCAGAAAGAAATGAAGTCAATAATAATCAGCAAATCTTAATTACTATTCCATATTCTTAATTAGAAGTGCGTTTGGAAGAAGTCAGAAGCTTTGACTGTTAATTGGAATTCAATAAATTAAAGCACAGAGAGATTTTAATTTAAATTCAATATTGATTTTTCACGCTGTTATTAGTCCAATAATTACATTTCAGCAATCTTTATAACTATGCAATTTAAAATGAGTCCCACTGCAAGGAAATTGACATTATAATTTCCTGAAGTAAATTTGAAAGTCATAAGTAGAGGACATTACAATCAAGATATTTACAAGGGATGATAAAAAAAAGTTTACAAGCAGTAATATTTGGAAAGTAGAAATTGTTGATGGAGTTACTCAGTGGAGACAGATGACCCTGGTTATCTTAGACCAGATAGCATTGATGTTGAGACCTGAAACAGCGACAGTAATGACAAGACATCTAGAGAAGTGGTCTAGCACTGAGGTACGAACTGTAATACGATTTATTTGGGCCACCAATGTGTCCCCATTTGACATGCATAGACAAATCGTTCAAGTCTACGAGTGACGAAACAATGAGAAGGCATAACATAACTCCATCCTGTGCCCCTGATGCATTTAACACTAAAGTTATCTAACAGGTTGGAAGGGCACAGAAGGGAAGGAAAAAAAAAGACAGAAAGAAAGAAAACTTTTTTTAAAGAAAGAAAGGGACGACAACCATCCAGGTATCTCCAATGAGAATCCCATTGGTGTCATAGAGCTGGGATACTGATAGAGGGAGTGCAACCCTACTTTCGTGTAGGACAAGATAAAATCACGTGACTGTGGGACGGAATTTGTGTTAGCTGTAACCACATTCTCCGTTCCCCATTATATTTCAATGGCAGATTTTTTCCCGCTTTTAACTGTTGGAATTTAAAACTTATTTAGGCCATGGTTACCTATTGCCGTGCAATTGGATGCAAAGAAAAAGCTTCTAAGGATAGTCCTTTATCATTTCATAGGTATTTACAGTCAACTTATTCTGTTTATATCCATTTTAAGTCAATTAAAAATTTCCTAACATCGATCACTCAGTGATTTTGGTGTTATAACTCAATAATATTTCATAGTTTGGCTTAGTTATTGTATTGAATTTATTTAACATGTTACTAGGCTTCGTTTAAACTGATGTAACTGCGTTATATTTTGTTACTTGCTTTATTTTAATCTCGAATGTGTTGCAAGCGCTTGGCTACAAGCTTGGCGGGATTTTTTCTCGCCAATACAAGTGTTTACATAAACATTATTGACCGATTAGTAATTGAGGGTTTATTTTAATGCAAATAAAGTTCTTTAAAATTTCTAATAAGTTGTTTCTTTTTAACCACAATTATTGTATTATATCGTGAACAATATTAAATCCAATCTAAATTTTGCAAAACAATTTTTTATGGCATATTTACCTTATAGAACAATTTTTTTTAATAATGCTTCATTAATAAAAGAGTGCAATAAAATCTCAATATTTAATTACAAATATAAATTAATAATTAAAGTATTTGTAATTTTTATCATTTTTTGTTGTTGTTTTGGTGATTTTAATAAGCACTAGTTTAACTGTTGATATTCATTTTGTAAAAAATGTTCAATATTTATAATTTATATTGCAAATACGAATGAAAACATTTTTTTTTTTAAAAAAAGACTTACGTCACTTTAATAATCTGTTTTTAAAAAGCTGTTTTTTATCTGTTTGGGAGAATGACAGAAAGCATTTGAGCATCTAATGTAAAATCTTGAAATGTTTTTATCAAAGAAAAGAAATAAAATGTTTATTTAAAGAAGAAAAATAATCACTTTTAATTATTGCACAAAAACAAAGTAAAAAATCTAAATATAATTTAACTCGAATACTTGTGTAAAATATATATATACATAATATAAACTGTTTAGGAAATGAAATAGGATTTATTTTTATAGGATTTCCGGTCGGTTTAACCGGAAATGAAAACCGACTGGACCCATTGCCGGTAAGCAAAATGTTGCGATGCAGTTTTTGAGTATGCCAACATTTGCGATATGGCGCCAAAAAGGTGTTCCTACCCCCAGATTTTTCTACAGTCACATGACTCATGTTGGGTACACTTTTTGAGACAGGAAACAAGCTACTAGCTCCCTCCATTTATATATCAGCTCTATGATTGGTATCGAATCTTACAATACTATATTCAATTTTTGATGAAGTAATAATTAGATGAAGGGAACAATAATACTTAACCCTCCGGGCGCCCAGTCATTCTGAGTATGGCTTCTCAAAAATTTCTCTCTATCCGTCAATAGGTTGCTTCAAAAAATATAAGCTTCACACGAGACAGTGTCCGAAAAATAAACGAGCATTTTTCCCTTCCCCTCTTTCTCAGCTGCGGGGTTCCCATTAACCCAGTGGGGAGACTGGTTTGTAATCTATCTGGTTATCTTATCTTACTGATGACCACTTCCCTCCCCTCCCTTCTTCACTCACCAACTTTTTTTTCGTGTTAGCAATATGTAATTTCGAACTAACGGCGATATGATTCACATCTTTGAAAGGGAAAAAATATTTTGCATAGAGGTCTTAAATTTGTGAACTAATTTTTTTATATAATTAGATTGACTATCTCATATCTGTATTTATTCCAACATTTTTACAAAAGACTCTATGCTATTAATTGTTTTTTTCTTAAAAGTATATATATATAAAAGAAGAAAGGCATTTAGAAACATAAATGTGCTGAAGACATGCTACACATTTACACTTTTTCTGCATATAAGTAATATTTAATGTAAATAAATATTCTTTATTCTGAGCGCATATAATTTTCAAAATTTGTGTTTCCTATAATTTAATTTTTAGAGACGTAATTTAAGATATCTTTTTCACTAAGAGGTGAAAAATTTACATCTTAATTATAACATCACACCAATTAATGTCGTTGCTCTTTCATAGAGAAGCATATGATTCGATAATTCTTTGACAGACTTTTCAAAGCTGCATTTTAAAGCTTTTGGAATTTATATAAATGTTGGAAAATATCACTCAAGGTGTTCTTGCATATAATATTAATAGGATATTTTTGTTTCTAACTCAAAATTGTAAGACAATTTTCAAAAGAATTTGAAAGGAAAAAAAAAAAAGAAATTTTTCACTAATTTTTTTAAAAAATTTCCAACTTATGTTATCAGTTTTAAGTGAGATATAAAGCGATATTAATTGCAATTCTCTCACAGTAGTATTCGTGATTTATTTTATATGTAAAGGTCTAACAGCCTTAGTTATCTAAATATTTGTATGAAATCAAAACTTCTTTGTAAAAATAATAAATTGTGATTTTTTTAAAAATATAATTTAAAAAAAAATTACTTAATATATTTCTACCTGTTTTGAATAAAAAGTTATTTGTCAGTTTAAATACAGTTTTGTTTTTAAATCAAATATCGCTTTTGGCAAGAAAACACTTTTCAGTGCTTCAGCACAATATGTCTTAGAATTTATCTTTGAAAATATCAGAGTTAACAGATAGGCACAATTTTAAAAAGTTCTGAATGACAGAATGTGCAAGTGTATGAATCGTATGTTCCAAATTAAATAATTTCGTACTTGTCATATTCCTAAATGGTATCAAGGCAAAACAGAATATAAACCGAAATTAAGGCTATTGGGGATGATAACAAGAGCATGTTTGTAGCAACTAAGCAAGTTTCAAAATTAATTTTACTAATATTCAACTAAAATTTTTGGGTTGATTCTTGAAACAAATTTTTTAATGTTTTTCTAATTCAAAGAATCTGATCTTGAAAAAAACTAAAGTATTTTTGAGAATTTCTTCATATTTAAATACTATTTGTTTAATTTATATATTGTTCAAAAATCTACAGCTTATTTGAGTGATTTATTAATAACGTACTTAATGCAGAAATAATACAGTGATTAATGTATAGAATACGGTACATTAATCACTAACAGAATCAGGTATAAATCCGAAATTAAATTTAATAAAGTAGTGAAAATTTAATTTGCATTGAGCATTTTATTTCTATTTTCAAGTTAATGTTCATTTGATTATAATCCTTGCTCTGACGATTCCTATTTCTTCATGATACTCCAGAATGAGTCGCTAAAACGTAAGATTTTTTTTTCTTTTCAAAATTTAATCTTTGCAAATAATTTGAAACTATTAGTACATCATTCGAAATTATAGAAAAATTTTTAAATAGTTTTAGAGAACTATTATTTCGAATTAGGATTAGTTGCAATGTATATAAAGTATCTCATATGTCACGTTTTTAAAATAGTTTCCTAAATATTTTAAAGTGCTCATTAAAACATTCATTCATTCCTCATCAAAGTCTTTATGATGTCGTTACCTTGATTTCATCAATAATGGCATATCATATGAAAGATTCATACATCGTGTTGTTTAAATAAGCCATTAAAAAGTTCTTAAAAATTTTAACTAAAGTTACTGTTTAAAAAAAGCAGATATTGTTTTTCAAAGTTAAGAAAGTAACGACGGAACGTTACGGTAAAATAGCAAAATTGATTTCAACTTCATTTCTATAAAAAAGAAATGTTACAAATTATTTCTAAAATTCTGAATTGTTTATAACACCGAAATAAAAATTGTCCCGAAAACGAAAATTTTGTCTTTGGAAAGTTAATCTTTTGAATTTTAATGTGACACAACAATTGCAATAAGCTTTTCTGCTTGATTAAATTTAAATTAAGATTTAATAAATAATAAATTAGAAATTTTAAAAAAGATTCTAATTATTGATTATTTATTGGTCAGGAAGTAATTATGTACCAAATTTTATAAATCCAGGACCAGCTGTTGATGTTAATTTTTTTGTTTATTTTGTTTTCCAGCTGTTTTCTAATTTTTTGGTGATTTTCGCTTCTCGCGATTTACAAAAAACGAATTTAACAATATGGCTATTATAAATATACTACAATTTTTGATTCGGAAGCTATAATATAAATTTACATTACTGAGAATTAAATTAAATAAAACACAAAAAAATTAATTTAAACACAAATAATGAAATTAAAACATGAAATTTCTTGCAAGTCTTTGTGTCGTATTTTTTTTAATGAAAAAGAAAATTGAAACATTTTCAACAACAAACAAACAACATCAAAAATTAAATTTTAACAAACAGTCTTGATTTCTTAACTGAAAATCTGTCAACGTATTCATGTCATGAATTTTGAGGCAAAGTAGTTAAATAAATATATAAAATAAATTCCTTTTATTTTTGTTATTCTTTTCAAGGCGTTAGACGTATTTTAAAATTGTTTAATAGCAACATTTTACTGGAAAATATATTTAGAAATATTTTGCCTTATTAAGGAATGAATTCTTAAGTTATTATTTTGGTAAGTAAAATTTAGTGAGAAGAATTTTTTTTCTTATAAGTTTACGAAAACCACATGAAATACTTCCTACTTAAATCATTTAACGATAAGGAATTCTTTTCTGACCGCTAAGTGTTTCTAGGCGGCTCTCTTTAGGGGGTTATCGTAAAGTAATCTATCACTGACAAGAAGGTCATTAACGGAGGGGGACGGCACAGAAGAAAAAACACGTCTTCGCCCTTTTCGAAGCTTCAACTGAAAGTAGGAAAAAACCGTTTGCGCCCGTCTCGGAAACAACTGAACAGAGCGAAAAAACACGGTTACGCCCGTTTCGGAGGGGATGTGCCTTCCAGAAAAAAACGTCTCCGCCGCTTGGAGGGTTCAAATGCTGGCTATGGGTTAAACATACAGGGAAATGAGAATGCTAACTAAAAAGAAAAGATTGATAAATTACATTGAGAACATCTATGTGATATGTATTAGCAACTAAATAATCGCTGTAGAGTCAAAATCTGTAGCGTCAGTCTGAGTCCTGTGGTTTTGTTTTCATTCTTGAGCACAGCTCTTTTAAGGGACTTTTGAGCACTTCTGAAGTCATAATATTTTAGCTTATTTTGTTTGGCGTTTTGGTTTCAGCTATTGTATAGCCTTTATTAAAGTACGACGGCTCAGTTAATGAAATATATTTATTCCACAGTAAGTAAGATGTTACAAGTATAAAATAAATTTAGAATAATAAAATAAAATAATGATGCCATTCAAGCTAAAAGAAACTATATTGAATTATTTGATGGCTTGCTTGCTGCAACAGCCCTGGAGTGGTCTTCGTATTTGTGAACATGGTTTCGAGATGGTGTCATTCTTTACCAGCTGGAAGAGAGATTGCTTGAAACTTTTAGTTGGGAGGTCTGGAGTCACCACCCTCATACAGTCCTGATTTGGTTCCCAGTGACTACTTCCTTTTCTAGGCATTGAATAAACACTTGTCTGATATGTGGTTCATATCAGATGGTGATGTTCAAAAAGGTATCAAAAACTGGCTCAATATGCAAGGAACTAAATATTACCAAGACGTATTAAATAAATTATTCCAGCGGTGTGATAAATACATCCAGATGTTTTCTGATTAGGTAGAAAAATGACCGCCATTTATATCTTTTAATTTATCCGAAGACGTTCGAAGAAAAATTTATGAAAATTTGGATTTTTTATAAACTTTTAAAAACTACGGCTTTTAGATGTATTGTCAGTTATGATACAAAATACTGTAAACACAACAGAATTATATAAAAATAAAATATATTTTGAGAAATAGGAAAATGTGTTAACACTTTACACAGAATTGTAATGCGGCAATCCTATTTTTCTTTGTACACAAATTGTAGAATACAATGATGAATGAAATGAACCAAAATCTAAGAAAAATCTTGAGGGACAAAGAAGTGATGGATAAAAATATACGTATATATGCATTTATTCCATAAATTCACTACTTAATTTCTAAAACCACCTATAAATGAAAAAAGTATTTCCACAATAATAAAACTGTTGGTTCATTGTAAATATCAATTAAAACACACTCATATTTTTAAATGCAAATACTTCTATTTGTTTTTGAAATATATCGTTAACGGCGGAGAATTTTTACGAGCATTAAAGTTTTGAGAAAATTGAAGTGAAAGACAAATTTTAAGCTGAAAAATATATGACCTTGGATGATAGGCAAGGCTTTCCTTTTTTTTATAAAAGATAAATTGTTTTGAAACGAAGAAATTATAAATTACAAGGAATAATAATTTTAAATAATCGCCAATGTGTTCAAAAACCAGTGTTTTTAACGTAGTCGGATACTTTAATAATGTTTTTACTGTCGAAAAATATCGTCAAACATTTTGTAAAGGGATATAATAAATGCTGTACAAAAAGCCTGGTGGTGTTTGATCTCATACAAGAAATAATAAAGCTGAAATATTTATGAAACGAAGAAAGTCTGAAAGGGAAAGTCTCGGTACACAAATTATAGTTTATAATGATGAATGAAATGAGCCAAAATCTAACAAAAATTTTGAGGTGAAAAGAAGTTATGGGTAAAAATATACGTATATATGCATTTTTTCACAAATTCATACCTTAATTTTTCTACAAACACCTATAAATGAAAATGTATTTCACCGCCAATAAGATGTTTGGTTAATTTCATTGCCCATATTATTTAGAACACTTTCTGAATTTTTAAATACCTCTTAGTTTTTATTAACGGCGATGAATTGTTATGAAAATTAAAGGTTTTAGAAAATTGGAATTAAAGACAAATTTTAGCTCAAAAATATGTTTTGCTTAAAGTTCCCCTGGGTGATAAATCAAGCTTTCCTTTACCTAGGAAAGATAAACTGTTTTTGAATAAGGAAAGTCTGAACTACTAGAAATATTAATTTTTAAAAATTCGCCAATATGGTCGATAAACAGTGTTTTTAACGTAGTCGGATACCTTAATAATATTTTTATTGTCGCCAAATTTTTTCAAATATTTTGTAAGGGGATATAATAAATGCTAGGCGAGAAGACAGGTGGTGTTTGATCTCATACAAGAAATAATAGAGCTGAAATATTTTTAAAACGAGAAAAGTCTGAACTCCAAGAAACAATTTTAAAATATTCGCCAATGGGGTCGATAAGCAGTGTTTTTAACGCAGTCGAATACTTTAATTACTATTTGTATCCAGTGTCTATTGCTAATAAACCATTTTTCCTTTGCCTTTTAAACTTTTTTGGACCACCGCTCGTATACGAAAGTAGTTTCCATGCCTTTCTTTTTAAAAGCCATCCACAAAAAAGCTGATTTTAGATTTCCAATCCTTAGAAGTGAACATTGTATCTGGTTTTACCGAAAGCGAATCCCTCTTTTTATCGCAACCCAGACTTCCAATTTGTATCTTCTGGTTCACTTCTTGCTGCTTCGACGCCTTTGGTGACACTTTTATTTATATATTTTTTTCTTTTCCTTTTTTGTTCATGTGATGTATTTTTAGCGAGATTTCTTATTTTTATTATTTATCCAGTAGAAAGGAAGTAAGTGCATTTTAAGTTCCATTCCGATGCACGGTATCTGGTCTTAATGCTTGATTTGTTGAAACGTATTCCATTGCTTTGGATATGCACTTTGTACCATTTTTGCTCCTCCTTCCTTCTCTTGACTGCAGCAAACTCTTTTATTCGAGTTTTTTTTAGTTTTTTTTCCTCTCTCCTTGTTTTTAAACTCTTTGATAGAAATGCATGTTTTCGTGTCGGATTTGCATTTTATTTCGAAATTTTATGTTTTGCAGTGCATTTTATGGAGAGTTTTGGAAATAACTACTGAAATATTTGGAACTTGTTTTTAGTTTATCTAAACCTGAAAGGATTCTTGGAAATGCCAAAAGCTATTTTTTTATTATTTTATGATTATTTAAAAAAAAAAAGAAATCAAAGAAATAAGGAATGTGAAATATTTAGCAGAGAGGAATTCAATTCAGTTCGAAGTGCTTTATTTTTAATGTTATGTTGGCAATAAGATACATAATTGTTTGAAGTACAGAAAAATAAAGATATTATAAGAAATATTTAACAGCGAGGAATTTAATTCAGTTCGAAGTACTTGATTTATAATGTAATGTTTGACAATAAGATGCATAATTGTTTGGTACAGAAAAATAAAAAATAAAAAATCTGTTTTAAAGTGATTTGAAAAGTTAGCATTAGGTTGATATATTCTTAATTACAATAGAAAAGTGTATTTTTGAACATATGCCAAAATAACAAAATAAAATCGTTCTTAAAACAAAATAGATATTATATTTTGAATGACCTTAATAATCTTTAGAGACACCAATGAAAAGATAACTTAAAATCTAAATGTAGATTATATTTAAACTATTTCCGCTATTTCTCTAAACTTCTATAGTTGCACAGTTAAGCTTCATAATAATCTGCAGTTTAGTTTACCTTGTAAGTTTAAACCTCCATCAGATGACGAGTTCTGCACTTGAGCTGGCACCCCCTATCAAAACTTCTACTTCACACCAACGGAAGGACGTTTGATCCCGGCAAATTTAGCTTACACCAGGCTAGCTTCTATGATTGTTCTTTTTTGAAATCGGATCTCGTACCCGAAACTCTCTTGCTCCTGTGGCGATAGTATTGACTGGAATTGAGTCAATGTAGAGGTGGTTAAATTTCGCCAAAAACCAAACTCACAACCTTCCAGTTTGCAGCTGCGTAACATATCACCTAAACAAAAGTGATTACCGATGTTTAGTGGCTGTTACTGGCTCATTAAGATACCACCACAATACTTCCTTGCACAAACATTTGACCAAATATGCAAAAGTTTGGTTTCATTAGATTAGATAAAATATAGTTATTAAAATATGTTTTTCTTTGAATAAGAATACATTTCAATAAAAGCATTTTTATATATTCTTTACTACAAAATTTCTGGAAAAAATAGTTTATAAAAATAAAGCTATTTTTGCTTTCTACATTATAAAGTATTATTTTTGAAACAGTTTATTGCAAATTTATTAGTATTTTTTTTAAGTAATGGAAATTTAAACCATCCTATACCTGTAGTAGAATTCATAAATTTATTTGTAAATGTACGTTAAATTGGAGAAATTCATATACACAAACACTTGACAAAATATGCGAAAGTTTGGTTTGATTATATAATATAAAATATAGTCATTAATATATATTGTTTGCTTTGAGTAAGAATATATTTTAATAAAAGCATTTCTAGGATACAAATTTTTCTAGATAGAACTTTCTTTAAAGAACTGTCGATACTCTTTAAAACTGTATAGTATTGTTTCAACAAAGTGAATATGAAATAAAGCAAAATGGCATCGTCTGTTTCTTTCGTAAAAAAAATGGAAAATTTCTTCGAGAATAATACCAATTCAATTTCATGCATTTTATATATGTTTCATTACTTTGTGTCAGTTTGAAGAACATATATAAAAGTGAAAAACAACATTGTTATTTGTAGGAACACATAAAAGGTAATGCAATAAATCTTATAAAATATCCTATCAGCATTTTAATAATGTTGACAAAATAATATATTATTAATAACTTTATTTTCTGTATTTTAAAAGCAGAAAAGCTATAAAAAACATCTATTTCATTATTATTGCAGTCTATGTTAATTTTTTCTTTGAAGTTTTCTATATATTTCAATAGTTTTTCATTTCAAGTTAGTTTTTTAATTACTATTTACTGCTATTTAAATATAGCATTTTCTTTGTATTTTACATTTTGAAGTTTCTGCTATTGCAATATTCCTTCATTATAAGTCGAAATATTTATTAATATTATTAATTTTATTATTTAGTCGAAAATATTTTTTTAATAATTAATCCAAACTATTTATTATAGGACGATTATAAAATGACTTTTACTGCTACCTTAATTCTAAAGTTAAATTTGCATTTGCGAAAAACTCTTTTGTTCTTTATTTTATGCTTTAATTTACCTTTCTATAGTCGATTGTAGATGCAGGATTAAAAGTTATTTCTGTGAATTTAATTCAAATGAAATTCTTTTCTTTATAGGCATATACATTTTCTTAATTGTTTTATATTTTCCCTTTTATATGTATGTCCTATTTTTATTGTATATATAGATTTAATGTAATAAATGTAAATAAAAAAATACTTCTTTCAAAGAATTAACTTTTAAGTATGATCCTCTAACCATTCATGATAAAATCTTCTTTCGTAAGTTTAAAATATATTTATTTTCTAAGAAGTAAAGCAATCTTTAAACTTCTAAAATAGATCATATATCCAACATAAAATACCAGTTCTATTTTATAGCAGTTTCTTTCTTAAAACTGCACTTGTGAGTAGAACATTGCATTAAATAAGATTAAACTACTACAATGTGTATGTTTCTTTCTTAATGTATCGGTAGAAAAGTTCATGGTTAAGAAAAAGAGCAATTATTTGCGATTTTTTCTTCCAGTTCTCTATATCTGTATCTGGTTTTGAACGTTTTAGTAAACTCAGAATGTTTTTGAAAAGTAGTTTATTTTCTTCTGTTGAATGTTACTGCTACAGAACTTCGGAAAAAGCATTCAAAACAAAATTATTTTTAGCCATTTTGTATTCTGTAGTTTGAAAAAAAAACTTTGGCAAACGATGCAAGTTCAGTAGAAAATGTTCTCCTTGTTTATAATGACATGCTGAAGCTCTGCAGTTAATACTTCAAATTTATTTTTCGAAGTTTCGTAGATATTTGTAAAGAGCCTGTTAACAGACCTAAACTATTTTTTCTTGATCGCTACTAATTATAAAAATAAATAATGTGTGTTTGTTTGCATATCCTGACCTTTTACAAGCCAGGCCATTTGAACTACAGATATTAAGTTTTGCTTATAAATATCTCCATAAGCTATTGTGGATTATAATACTTAATATACTTATAAGCTATTGTAAGTTGAAAAAAATGCTGATGCTTGAAATAAAATTTTGTAATCAATTAATAGTTGAAATATATATCGCCACTTCATCTATTAATTTCCGAAATTATAACTGTACAGAAGAGGGTTTCACACTTTTTCAAGATTTTCTTTATACTTTTGCCAATTTTATAGTAAAGAAATTAATTCTGAATTTGATTATTTTGAGTATTTAATTTTTTTTTCTAATGCTTGTAGTTGATTACGTTGTTGCCTTGAAAATCTAAATGTTAGTATTATTTTAACAAATATTTAATCGTGGGATTTTCTTCCCTTGTTGAAAAAAATAAAAGATTATAATTTCCATATGTGTGATTTATAAGATGAAGGGAAAATTTAAATTACAATCCCATGAGATTCAAATAAGTCTTAATAGAGAAAAATCATTTGCACATTGAACTGAACTATTATAATGTATAAGAGCATATATATGCAACATTTTTTTATTGAAGCATTTATAAAATCCCCATGCACCACAAAGTATCACATGAGGCTTACAGAAGTAAGTATTCAACACATAACAAAAGAAAATAAGAAAATTTAACTGTTATGAAGGATTAATATAAGAATAAAATAAAATACAAAAATATAACTTAAGAGTAAGAAAGTTTAACAGGTGTCAATAATAAATTTACAAAAGTTTTCAAGAGCAGTTCTGGTGGAAACAAGTGGATGAAAATCTGGCGGCCACTTTATATTAATGGCTCAGTGAGTTAGTCTTATGTTCTGTCTTGTTCTGGTCAATTTAGAGCATAGAAGGAACACATGATCAAAATTTTCCTCGCCACCTATTTTAAGTAACTGGTAGATGAGGGAGAGAAGTTAAATTTATATAGAAAGCTTTTAAAGCTGCCATGACCAGTGATAAATTGGGTTATTCTATAATTTGTATAAAAATGGTGGCATGACAATTTCTTATTAATGAGGAAAGTTTCTTTGTTAAGCTCCCTTTATTTGAAATGAAGTATTTTTTATTCCAAAACTCCACCATATTTTCTCTCGTAATCTTCCTGTAAAAAGATTTAGGAATGTTAACTGCAATGATGATTTTCAGCTTAGTGGCAGCCTTTGCAAACCAATTGGCCTCATTTCCATAAATGTTGTTATAACCACGAACAAATGCGAAAATATGCAGTATAATATGAACTAATTTTTAATCACTCACTGTTTGGTGAAATCTTGGACATGAAGATCTGTCTAAATAATTTAACTAAAATTAATCTAACGAATATTCCCGGTTAAACAGCCAATTGATAAGTGAGAGTGACTAAATAAACATTAGTTTTAAATTATAAAAATAAAAATTTAAAATATAATTTGAAATAAAAGAGAAAATTGAAAAAATGATGAGTACTTAGTTTTTAATTATTTATATGTGAACATCTTGAAACAAAATTAAATATGAAATAGCATATATTAAAACTTACATCCTATTAATCTTTTACAAAGCCTAATTTGCATTTAAAGGAATTAAAAATCACTTATATATATATATTCAATAGCAAAAGTGATCAATTTAGTTCTTGGCGCTTTAGTTTGGCAAAATATAATGTAAAATTTACTTCATATTGTAAATTCGCTGACAACAAATAATACAAACTAAGCATAATCATGCCATATAGCCTGAGTACAGCCAAATATTATGCTATTTCAAAATCATTTAAACATATAACTATGATTTAATGCATCAAAATGGAAAATCATGTGCATATTGTAATCAATTATGCACATTTTCAGAGAGGTATAATGATTGAACAAAGGCCAATGCAATCCGTCTTTAAACTACCAGAATAATCATTACTAGCAATTGGGTACCAATTTGTGGATATACCTTTAACCATTTATTTAAAATGTATGTTTATAACAAAACCTTTCCAGAAGTAATTTGAAATTATTATCAAATCTGGCTCTAGGCTTCAAAGTATTAATTACAGTTTAATAATTCCATTTGCCAGATTCATTGGAGAAACAATATTGTTTGCCTAATACAGGCACGAATATACAAGATTATTGTAAAATAACATATTATTTGGAGAATCTGCTTGTATAATAAATAATTAAATAAAACAAACATAATAAAAGCATAATAAAACAAACAAATTTTTTTTCTTCCTATCTGCTAATTACTTTAATAAAAAGAAAAACCATGAATAATTTTTAGTTATTAAATTATTTATCTATATTTAAGTTAAGAAATTGGAGCTTTGTTTGATTTTTGTTTTTAATTTTGTTTCCTTTAACCGTTTATTAACTGACGGTACTATTTAAATCTAGCTTATACCTTTACAATAGGACTATTTTTGCTGATTTTATTTTAAAGAACACGGATAATGCTACCCAAATAGCATGAAGTTAACATAAGCTAAAATTAGGAATTAAAAATATTTCATTAATAATTAAATTAATTAAGACATTTCTGTTAATTGCAATTTTTTTGGGTTCCTTGGGATTATTCTGCAAGAAAACCAAACTACTGGTGTAAAAATGAAGTTGAAAAATTGATGGGTACATAATTCAGTAAATAAAGATTGATTTTTTAATTTAATTTAATGAAAGTAATTAATTTAATTTCTTATTATTTACACTATTTATATTAACTAAATAGTAAGTCTATATAAACACTGATGACTAGAAAAATTATTTTTTGAAGGATACTTAAATAAAAATTTCAACAGCTAGTTTTGTAAGTTGTTATGGAGCATGTTACCAAATAGCATTAAGGTGTTTCATAACAATAAAAAAATCATCAAGCAATAAGAATTTATCGCCTTTTACTTATGTAAGAGCAGTATCATTGGTTACTAATGTACAAAAGTTCATTATTTTGTTTCTATTTTTATCATATTTCTGAATTATTTTAATTAATCTAATACAAAGAAAACTTACAAATATTTTTATTTAATTCAGAATTTTTTTTTTCTTTAAACAACATTGTTCTATCATAGATTTTTTATAATTTTTGAAAGTTGTTATGTCAAACATTACCAAATGACATTAAAGTATTTCATAAAAATATAAAATCATTCATAAACTAAGAAATTATCATTTTTTACTTATGTAAGATCAGTGTCATCAATCCTCTATGTGCAAAATCATATTATTATATTTTTATTCATATCGTCTTTTTAAAACTAATTAATTAATAGAAAGAAAATTTATTCTTAGTTTTAAAAATCAGTGTTATATAATTCAGAAAACGAACAGTCTTAACTACATTGATGTATCAAAACTTTCTTATTTTCAATCATTTGATTGACATATTCTATTTTGTTATTATCTAAATACTTTCCTCTTTTTAAAATTCAGAAAATTAAAAAATTGTGCGTCAATATGCACCACTATTTTATTATTTGATGTGTATTATTATATGGAAATACTTTTATTTTAATAAATATATCGCTTATTTTTCAACTAGTGATATACAATGCTGTTGATTTTTTTTACTAGAATATAAACTAACGTCTGCACAAAGTTTTTAGTTATTGTATTACCGGTATTAAGTTCATTATGTAGGAAGTTTGCAGATTAACTAAATAAATTGAAAACAATTTTCTCTTTTCTTTCACACACTTCTTTACACGTTTAACCCACAAAAGGGCAAATCAAACAGGGATAGCATTACCCGGTTTTTACACCTCTAGGTTTATACTTAGATTCAAAAAAAAGAAATGTTTTACATACAACCAAAACATGACAACCACTGACATTGATGTAATATATTCCTACATTTTATTGATGAATTGACACTTATAATTCAAACATAAACTATTTCAATCGTTGATTTGAATTCTTATATCGTTATTTCCTTCATCCCAATCTGATTTATAAATGGGATAAAAAGTTATAGGTGTAGGTAAATATAGAGAAAAAAAACAGCCATCGAGTCGGCAATATCTTTAAATACGTTTTATTATTCTACAGAATGCTACTTATGACGTATAAGCAAATGAGTATCTGAATAATCTTTCTTAATATGTTACTACGTTTGAAAATCTTTTCTTCTTCTTTCGCAAAAATGTGAATTAAAAAGTGCTGTTTTCAATGTTGAACAGTTTTATTTATAAAACCATTTACATTATGCTTCTACATCCATTTTTGAAAATTTTTCCTGATTTTTATAGTTGATTTATAAAACTTTTATTGCTTTTTACATCTTTAAAAGGCATTTTCATAAACTCTTGATTTTTGTTAGAATTCTCTTGCGTAAAACTTTATAAATTTAAATCTAATTCCTATTTTTTTCTCAAATTAATTATAGGGATTTCGCACTATATTATACAGCTCTTGGATTAGAAAATAAATATTTTGTTAATTTAGATATATATTCGATAATTCTTTTAATGCTTCACAAGGCAATAATTTAAAAAGCTATTTATCAGTCGAGCTTTAATATATAAAGAATGGATGCGAAAACAATTCATTTTTTTAAATTCAGGAACTAATCAATATTTTTATTAAATTATCAACAAAACTTTAAGTAAATTTTTGAGAAGCATCTATGATAAAAGCAAAAAGTTTTGCTTCTTACTTCGTTTTCATCAAAAATGATTTTTTTTTTCAGTTTTTTTAGAAAGTTTTATCACTTACCTGGTATACTTTAATTTTATTAACGCTTTTTTTTCAATCCCTTCTGTTGTAGAATATATATAATGTTTCATAATTTTTTTCCTGAAACTTCATCCCGATTATAGTTATATTTTACTAAACCAGAACATGTTAAACAATGATATTCAGTGAGATTTTATATAACACTTGAATGCTCCAATTATTAAAATTTGGTTCGGTATTTTACATTTTCACTTATAATTCTAGTAGCACAGAAATATTGTACAATAATGTATGACATTGATCAATATTCGCAATATTGTTTAATATTGTGGAATGTTGTTTAATACCATACGATACGTATAATATTGCACAGTGTTGCATCTTCCTTCCATTTTAGCTAATTAACATTCATTTCCTATAGATGGCGCTGTGTTAGGTCATGTGATTCCATTTCTTCATACTGTACTTCTACCTTTTTTCTCTAGTCATGTTGTTGCTGTTGAATAAAACACTTTAAAGAAACCAGAGGCTCGCACTGACTTATTATGTCAAACCAATAGCCATATTTTATCTCGTGCTACAACACATAGTATTGTACAATACAGTGCAACAGACTGTGCTTGCTCCCTGGGTATTTGATGCGTTTTAACCATAAATATTTTTTTTCTTTTAAGTAACTTGAAGCAAAGAAAGGTCGTGCTCTGACTTTACTATAAAGTTTTCTTTATAGTGAAGGGGCTTTATAAGGCTTATTAAATATTTTTAATATTTTCAACTATTAATCTTACGAATATCCAATCAAATATTTTCATTTGAATTGTCGAATTATGTTTAAAATAATTGAAATAAAATAAAGCTCGAACAGAAAATAAAAACAAGTCCTTTAATATGAAGGTTTATTATAGGTCCTTGTCTTGAAATAACTTTAATAAATAAAAAACAGTTCACTGTGAGATAGAGGAGCCATTCACAAAACCATTGAATATTTGAGGGTTTTACAAGGTATATTAAAGACTGTTAATATTTTTAACTATTAATCAGACGACTATCCAATAACATCTTTTCTATTTGTCAAGTTATGTTTGAAATAACATAAAACTCAAGTAGAAATTAAAAATAAGTCCTTTAATATGAAGGTTTATTATAGGTCGTTGTCTTGATTTAACTTTAATAAATAAAAAAAAGATAGAGGAGAGATAGAGAAGCCCTTCAGTAAACCATTGAATATTTGCTGGTTTTATAAGGTTAATTAAATTCTTTTAATAGTTTCAATTATTAATCGGACAAATGTGCAATCACAACTTTTCTATTTCTCGAATTATGTTTAAAATAAATTTAAAAACACTCGAGCAGAAATTAAAAACAAGACCTTTAATATGAATATTTATTATAGGTTCTTGTCTTGGAATAACTATAATAAATGAAAAAAAAGTTCACTGTGCGATAGAGGTGCCATTCACTACATCATTCAATATTTGTGGATTTTAAAAGGTTTATTAAATATTAAATATATTAAAAGCAATTCCTTTTAATATTTTCAACCATTAATCGAACGAATATTCAGCACAATCTTTTCCATTTCTTGAATTATGTTTTGAATAAATGAGATAAAATAAAACCCGAGCAGAAATTAAACACAAGTCTTTTAATATGAAGCCTTATTATAGGTCCTTGTCTTGAAATAACTTTAATAAAAAAAAGTTCACTATGAGATCGAGGAGAATGAAAATTCTTCCATCCAGAAAGTAAAGACGAAACCCAATACAGAACAAACCTTTTCTTCCCTAGGTGAAGAAGATCACATAGCCATTTGACCGAAAAGGTCTTAAACCCAATTTCTCTTCTCAGACTGATGTCCACACTAAAACCCTTCGGTTTCTCTACAATTTCTGCCGGTGACTGCGCATTAGAGGGTACCACTTTGGTCTTCTTTAAGAGCTAAGAGATCGCTTTTCTTAACGGCAGGCTTTAATCGCTACTTTTAGAATGCCAGCCCACTGATCAATACTTCAGCCAGCTTTTACCGAAGCCCGACAATGGCTATGATCTCTCAAACCTCGCATTTTTTTTTTCTTTCCTTCGTTCTCTAAGACGATGGATTTCAGGGATGAGTGCATGAGTTTTTGAACTTTTAGAAGGTTTCCTAAAAGGTTTATCTCTGGGAGATTTGAGAAAAGACTTGTAAGGATTGTAGCGGGAGACGCCGCTGCTGTGAATAATAGGCCTAAGAAGCGGCGTTAGTTAAATGGCAGATTTGTTTTTGCGTTATTTTCGGGGACTGTAATGAGATTTTCCCTTTAAGGTATCCGACAATGTTAAAGACACTGATTATCGATCACACTGGCTATTTTTTGTTTAATTTTTATTTCTTGTGGTTTAGAACTTTCTATTTCCAAAACAGTTTATGTTTTCTAGGAAAAGGAAGGCCTGAACTATCATCCAGGGCAATTTTAAGCAAAGATTATTTCACAGTTAAAATGTGTCCATAATTTCAATTTCCTCAATTTTTATTCTATACCGTTAACATGATATCCCAAAAACTAGTAGAGGTATTTACATAAATATTTTAGCTAGTGTTTTAAATAATAAGGGCAATGAACTGAACTAAAAATTTTATTAATGGTGAAATACTTTTTCATTTATAGCAGTTTCTAGAATAATTAAAGTGTGAATTTTTGGAAAAAATTTGCATATATTCATATATTTTTATTCATACATTCTTTTCAATTCACAATTTTTCTTAGATTTTGGTTCATTTCATTCCTCAATATATTCCATAACTTGTGTATAAAGAAAAAATTAAATCACCGCATTACAGTTAAGTGTAGAGTATTAATCGTTTTGCTTGAATTTCACTAAGATTTCTACATATTTTCCTAAAAATATTATATATTTTCAAATAATTTTGTATTATATTTGCCAGTATATCTAAAAATAAAAGTTTTAAGTAATTTTTTAAAAAATCCATTTTTTTCACAAATTTTCCTTCTAACGGAGTTTTTTTTAGCTGGGCATTGTGCAGATGCAAGTTTTGTCGATGCTCATAGGCCATAATAGATATTTTTGCTTCCACTATCAAGCTAACGGAGATTAATTTTCAATAATATAATTACTTTATTTCAAAATGTTAACTATCTGTATCAAAATGTTAACTGTTTATTAACTGTTATTGAAGGCCACGAAACAGGAAGCTTTTGTGTCAACACATTCAATTGAACTAAAAATAGAATAGGAGTGAGCGAAAGTCCATCGCTATCTGTCTCATAGACCGCAAGTCCCCAGTTAATGGATATCTTAAGTGAAAAAGTTCTTATCTTTAAACATTGTTAAGTACTATTCCGCATAAATGTATCGCAAACCATTCACCAGTTTTAAGTTTCAATTTTTACAGATAGAATTAGCTGTATTATTATAGATAACAATTAATTTTGCAATTCAGCCTAACATAATTTATGTACCTGAAGTATTTATTTTTTACTTCAGAATTTCATGAATGTTTGGCCTATAACTACACCATTTATGTTTTGTGTACAATAGAGTGGCTCATATTTATTAATGGAATACTATTATTATTGACTAAATTTTAGGAATGTTTTCCTCGAAATTGTCTTTTCCTTTCAAACAATGTTACAAAAAACTGCTTTTGTAAATCTTTGTCTCATATTTTAGGCGCATCTACAATATTTTTAACGTTTCTTTGTTAAGAAAATTTATTCAGAAAGGAAATGAAAAACATAACATTCAGTCAAAAATACTTATCATAGAGTCATAGTTTACAAAAATTCAGATATTCCAGGCATATATTTTTAATAAATTAATGATTTAATAGAGAATTATTCAAATATTTATAAAGTATGAAAGCAAGATATATATAACAGATACATCAGATAATACCAAAAATTAAATTTGCTTTTGTTTAAATGCCAATAGATTGCTGTGATAGTTAATTTTTTTAACAATTGATTTAAAATTCTTATTTTTTAATAAATGCTTATTATTGTTTTTGAAAAAAAGTGCATAAAAAACAAAAAAATAAAAACATTCAAATTTCATTCTTTCAACGCATGCATATTCAAATCGTAACGGCAAATAAAACTATTGTTTCCCTTCTAAATTAAAAGTCTGCTAAGAAAATTTCAAATACAAAAATCTTTTTCAAAAAATCTGAGCATTTTCTTAAGTGTCTGAAATAACTTATTTTTGCCTGTATAACTCCGTCTATTTTTTTTTCTTTTTCTTTTTTTTCATAAATAAAATTTGTTTGTTTTTCCCTAAAATAACCAATTTCTCTCTGCAAAATTCCATCTCCTTTTTTTTCAAGAAAAAAGTAGTTTGTTTCTTTAAGAAAATAATCCAAATTACTAAATTTTTATCTTAATGGGAACATATATTTCTTACTCCTTCACCCCTTCCCTCACTTTAATCTATTGCTTTACCCAAAAAAAATCATAACAAAGCATATGTTGCAGACAAGCTACGCCGGGTAACTCCAAGGAAAAAGCAAATATATCTCCTTAGCAAAACGGAAAATCAACGTAGCGAAATTCAGAAATCCTCTACGCCCCCTCATTTAATCCTGAGATAAAAGTAATGCCCACAACATACAAAGCCATTAAGATACCGCGTGCAACTTTACTGATTAAAATACCTTTCCCAAAATAATCCCGCAAAATGTCCCCGGCAAAAATTCCACCCTCTCCCGTTCCGGTATTATCTGAGAACGGGAAAATCTGCTTGCCTCGTCCGCATTTTCCAGGGGATTATTATTCAGACTCCGGAATTCCAGGAATTTTCCTATTTTCCTGAATACTCTTCCGCAACATTGCTTAAAATCTTTGGCCCACTCTTGCTTTTTAACTGCTTTCGGGCGTTTACGCGAGTGAGCTAATCCTGCGAAATGCCTGATTCACTGCTCAGTGACTTGAGAACTGTCACCTGTGACTAATGACATCATGTTTGCGCCAAAGATAAAAAGATGCGAATAAGTTTATTAGAGGATCAGTTGTTCTTTGATTATTCATTAAGATGGAAAGTACACCCGTCGATATTTTCTAACCAGCAATTTGAAGTTTGAAGCGATTCCTTTTGTAAAAGATAATCTGATGAAGCTTGGTTCACTCAATTTCAGTTTTCACTCTATTAGTTAAAGGTTATGTAACCGTGAAGTTTATTAATTATTTGACGTTTCAAGACAAAGAAAATCATATTTCTCTTATAAAAAGAAAAAAATCTATTTTTCCTATAAAACAAAATATAAAAATAAAGACAAAAATTCTTTTTTTTCCCTCTGAAAAGAGATGAAAATTTCATATTTTCCCGAATATTCTTCCGAAACGTTGCAAGGAACTGAAGTCTAAAACTTTTTAGGGTCTCTAAATCCCTCCTCTCTTCTGCAACAGATGCACAGACTTTATTTAGTATGAATAAAAATACAAAATCGGACGTACGTATTTCCTTAAAGTTGGATACGCCATATACAGAATGCGGAAAACAATGGCACACTCACACTATTATGAGGCGACCGATTGCTGGCTTCAACGAACGCGTTTGCAACATTTTCAACACAGGGAGACGGGTTTTTTTCATCCTCTACCTGAAAGAATGCCAAGTTGGCCAGTTTTTTTTTCTAATCTTTGCATCATTTTCCGTAGGACACCTGAAGGCATTGACTCTCTTCGAATCTGATTCATGCAACGAAAAACTTTAAGAGTTGCAACTAAGTTTTGTTGTTTCTGGTAAAACAATTTCACCAGTAGCGCTTCTTCTTGCAACCTAGGCATGACGAATGAGCGAAGAAACTTATGTTCATGCAGAATCCGCCTTCTTTTTATCCAAAGAAGAAAAAAATGGAAATTGACATGTGCTGTAACTGGAATTATGCTTCAAATTTTCAATATATGCAAATAAATTCTATTTTTGATACAGCGTCGTCTATTGGTGAATTTTCGCACTAATTTTTAATTAATAAATGTAAAACGCATCATTTGAATAATGTGTAGTTCAAATATTATCTTATTTCAAAATTAAAAAAAAAATATTTTTCTATATTAGGACAAAAAAAAATCCTAATTTTCTAAGTATTCTTCTAAAGCATTGTTCAACTCTACCTTCTCAAATGCTTTCAGGTGTTTACGCGAGTCGGCTACAAATGTGTGATTCACTACTGAGTGACTAAAGAGATCGTGTTTGCGCCAAAGATAAAAAGATGCGAATAAGTTTATTACAGGATCAGTTGTTTTTCGTTTATCCATTATGATATGATTCATATCATAGATAATTTCAAACATTTTATTAGTAAAATGCATTCTGATATACTTACTTCCGTTTTCACTTTAATCATTAGGAGGTATGAGGTAGTGAAGGCTTGATTAATATAACTTGCAGTTATTATCTAATCAATGGGCTCGAATTTAAATGAAGCAATTAGATTTTTGATTTTCATTGAAGGTGGGTTTACACTCAGCCAGTTATAAGGCGACCAGGATGGCAGTGGATGCGCAGAAAGGGAGCAATTTATGTTTGCCATAATTTCATAAGATAGGTCCAGGCATTCCATAATTGGTTATAAATAGACATTCAGGCATTCCTAATTTTCTTTTTCATAGCATATAGTATTAAAATAACTGATATTTACCGAAGGGAATGTAGTGTTTTTGTTGTCGTGTCGTGTTTTGCACGGAAAGGGGGTGTAGTAGCTTCTGAGGGTAAAGACCCCTGAGCGCCCTGAGGGCGAAAGTCTGACTTTTAGCTCACACACACGACACAACCCTTTTTAGGGGGTGGTCGAATTCATCCATCAGCAAGTCAGAATTTAGATCCAAATCAGACACCGACTCAACCCTGATTCAGTACCACCAGAGGTATCATTTTGTTATGGGAACTTGGAGGACTTTGCAGTCTCGACATATTTAACGTGCCCCAACTGCCAACACGGCGGTCTTTGGCCAAGACGAGGACAGAACCCGCGACCTTTCGGTTACAACACTGGTGCTCTACCAACCAGGCTACCACGGCCTATAGGGAATGTAGTAAAATAAGAAAATGTCAATATACTTAAATTTAGAAAACTGTAAAAAAAATGGAGAAAAAACGTAATCTCGCATTAGAAGGAATAAAGAGCAAATAATTTCGTAATTATTCTATCATAAGGGATAAATTTTTACGCCCTCTCTCAAATAAAAACCCTCCAAGTTTTAAAAACGCCTGTATGAAAAAAGTTGAAAACAGCACCGTTTTGTTGTCCTGTCAGAACAAGTACTTGCCATGGACCGAACAGCATTTTTCATCTTTTGCATGCATGCGCTAATTCCTGGCCGAGCGTCAACCCAACTTTATTCTTTATAAATTATCTAATAAAAAGATTAATCTAAAATTTAAATATTATTTATATAGGCTAAACTAATGTGAGGAACAAACAAAATTTCATGTTACTTCTGTAGAAGGTACATATAGATGCATTAGGTAAAAGAAGAATAAAAGTAGTCAAAAGAAGAGATTTAGTTGTTACCACAATGTAAAACTGGTTGATAATTGCTACTAACTTTCAGACAAAGAATTATGCAAAATTTGTATTAAGGATTCATTATTTCTTAATAATGTTTCCTTTCGAATACATAGTTATGAACATTTTATAATCTACATGTTAAATATCAATCTTTTATTTTTTTAAATTCGAAATCATCTTCGAATATTATCTTGTTCTTCGCACTATCTCCCTTGTAACATCTATATCAAAAAATGATATCTAATACTCAACGAAATTTTACAAAATTTTCATTCCACTAATCAGAGTACCTTTAAAAAGGATTTTTTAAATCAAAGTTGCTTAACTGCCACCGTGGTTTGTATTGTTTACATTGTAACATCAATATGAGTTTTTTTCCACTTTTAAATCGATTGCATGCCCTTATATACAGACTAACGATATTTAACCTTTTAAAGCAGATATATCTAAAAACCAGTAATTTTATTCCATATTTCATTGATATATTTATAAATATTTATTTCAATCCAGATACTCCAAAATTCGCTCCAATTCCATACCATCCATCTGCATATATTTGTGTGTGTATAGCAGGATACATTATTAATAACTTTCATTTTGTTAGTCTCATCCATAAGACATTTTTCAATCGAAAGAAGTTATCCAGTATTGATAAGATGGAAAAAAATAGTAATTTTATTCCATTATTCTAGGATTTATACTGTTAAGATTTTATTTTAAGCTTTACTTATTCCTTTTAAACCATCAGTTAAACGATATGTATAAATACAGCACCAATATTTGCTTTAATAACTTTCTACCTCATATGGCTTCGATAATAAATATTCTAATTTTGGGAAAAAAATTACATTTTTGAAACAACTTTAAGATGTATAATATTCAGAAAAATAACAACAAATTCAAGCATTTCCATCTTGATATATATTGATATACATTTATTCTAAAAATTATTTAAAGTCTCATCTAAAAGAATGTGATTTTTTATTCAAAGGTATTAAATAATTATTTTACATCATTTTTTGCTTTATTTGATCTATGTATTATGTTAAAAAATACACAAAAACTATAGTCGTTCTAAGTTATTTATGCAAGCTACCTCCATATATATTTCATATTCATGTGTTCACATATATACCACCTGTACTCATTGCTAATAAATTTCAATTTCACTATAATATGACATTACAGAGAGAAAATGTAACAATTTCTCAAAAGAATTCACTAATTTTATTCCATTATTTTATGATTTATATGATCCAGACTATATTTTAAACTAGTATTTTGAAAGGCACATTATAATTCAACTCTTCTCATTTATAACAATTAACTTATTCAAGATAAGAAGTTTTTTATTCTAAAATTAAATTCAGTATTTTCATTCTATTATGTATTGCTTCATTTGAGTTATGTTTTTGAAACGATACTTATAAAAAGAAATGGTCCCAAGCTGTATAAATATATATATATTCACTCTATTTCCATTAAACTTATTGTCTATCTATATGCGTGTATATGCATTTATTCTATATTTACACACGTATTTTCTATGCTGTACCCGTTATCAATATGTTCCATTTTCAATATAAAAAAAATATTATGAAGGTAAAATATTTCAAGCGCTCAAAAGAATTCAGTAAATTCATTACACTGTTTCGTGATTTATTTGATATTAATATAAATCAGATTCGTAGAAACGTAACCTTTGAAACCATTCTTCTCATTTATAAAAATTAATTCTTTTAGTATATGAAATATTTCATTCCAAAATTCACTAATTTCTATTATTTATTCTTTTATCTGATCCTTGTTTTACTTTAAAGTATGCTTATGAAAAGCAATGGTTTCATGCTGTATATCTACAGATATAGACCACACTGTATATATTATTTAATATCTCCCATTTCCAATACAAAAAAACATTATGGAGAAAAAATGTATCAAGTGCTCAAAGGAATTCAGTAATTTCATTCCATTGTTTCGTGATTTATTTGATCCCAGTTTATTTCAGAGCAGATCTATAAAAATGCAACCTTTGAAACCACTCTTCTCATTTATAATAATTAATTCTTTCAATATATGAAATGTTTCATTCTAAAATTCACTACTTTTTATTCCTTTATTTGATCCCTTTTTTGCTTTAAAAATATTTATAAAAAGTCATGGTTTCAAGCTATATATATATATATATATATATATATATATATAGCAGGTATATTATATATATACAGGACTGTATCTATTATTAATGCCTCCCAATTCCAATACAAAATAATATTATAGAGAGAAAACTGTATCAAGTGCTCAAAGGAATTCAGTAATTTCATTCCATTGTTTGGTGATTTATTTGATCCCGGCTTATTTTAGAGCAGATCTATAGAAATGCAACCTTTGATTCCACTCTTTATATAGCGGCATCCAATATTAACACTTTTCAATAAGAAATGATGATGGGAGCCGCTCTCATAAAAAGTAACACTTCAAGATGCGGGATAAAATATGTTATCAGCTCTGGAGAAAGTTTTGGAAAAAGAATAAAAATATATCAACCGAAGAGTCCGGTTTCAGCTGCTTCTTGGATATCACAAAGAGAGACAAACGTAACAGAAGAGCAAGACAGATACCAAGAAATAAGAGAAGACAAAAATGTCGATTTGTAAAAGAACATTCTCCGATGCCAAAATGATGAAAATAAAAAAGTAACAGAAGAAACAATGGCCATCCAGGGATCGTCAATATAAAAGGGAAAATATACAAGTACAAAAAACGAAAAACTTTTTTCGGAAAGGCAAAGATTGCCAGCTGTCTAGCAAGGGACCGATGTCACATAATGCTCACTGGAAACAGAATGCCGTTGAAAAGTATCCTTTGAGGATGGGTCGATTTTACTGCACAGAAACCCGAAATGGTTTTTAGAAATCTTTTTCGGTATGTAACAAATATCTTTGTCTCTGAGGGGGGAAAAGTAGCCTTCCATTTTTTTCCATTAATAGAAGGTGAGGATTCGTAATTTTCTTTAAGAATAGGTGCAGAAATATTATTATTTGAATATCGTAAAAAGAATGAATAATAGAAATCAGAAACTAATACTTTAGTCCTAAATTGATATAGTTTTATATAGAAATTATCT
The DNA here is from genome assembly GCA_026543055.1 of Argiope trifasciata. Taxonomy (NCBI): domain Eukaryota; kingdom Metazoa; phylum Arthropoda; class Arachnida; order Araneae; family Araneidae; genus Argiope; species Argiope trifasciata. The sequence continues at coordinate 3,500,388 of JAPMOQ010042969.1, forward strand.
ATAGTCTAACATATGAGCAACACATGTGTGAGTATTTCAAAACGTTTAAAATAAAGCAATTTTTTAAAATTTTATAATAAACTATCTGTTTTCAAATATATCAATTTAAAAATTACATTTTATGGATTTTTTGTATTGTAAATACATTATCAGAGAGAGAATAACTTGAAAATTTATTATTGATTGAGGAAGATGAAGGAAATAGTTTAAATTTTAACATCTTGTTACATTATTCAGTAAATATTCAGAACAATTTAAATAAAAATGGGTAAGTCGTCAGTAATCTTTAGATTGTTGAGGTACCAAATGTGTGGAAAAATTTTGAACTTTCTGGTATTTTTAATCACATTAACTTAGATTAACAATTCATACATTCCAAGTTTTGTTTTTGCTTTTTAAATTATTATAACATACACCAGAATCTTCCCCTTTTTTGTCAACTATACAAAAAAATAGATGTATTTTTAGGTTGTGTCATGAAAAATTCCATCTGCTAACTTTCATTTATATAATCTGCTTTTTATATTATTTCTTTAAAAAAATTTCCAGATACTGGTCAATTAAACATGTTGTCATGTAGATGAAATTAGAAGAGGTAAACCGTGAGTTAACTAAAGTCAAAGGTCTCACTAACTCGAGAATTTAATCACGGAAAAAAACATTTTTCCAGAAATAAACTGGAAACCCCTGTTTTTATCCACAAGATGAAACGACTTGAATCATCTAGATTAAGAAAAATGCAGAAATTGTAAGAACATTCTAAAACAAATGGGAAATAACAGGAAGTAAATCAATAACAAAATATTTTTAGGCAATTTATCTGCGTTAGATAAGAAATTGTGAATTGTCACTTTTAGTTCACAGCATTCTACTACTAACACATTCAGTCCGACTCAAGTAAGAACAAGTTTTGTTGCAATATCTCAAACTTATTAATAGAAAGATTGCATTTTGTTCAATCAATCAGTTGTAAAATAATAAAGAACAGTTATTTAAATGAAAAAAAAAACTGAACAGCCGTATCTAATCGAATCAATTCTGGTAACAAAATCAAAGCTGTATAATCAAAATCATGACTATTCAATCATGTTGTATGAATTATTTGTTTCTAAGTCCTGTGATCCTGTGATCTTCAGACAGGTTATCATTTTGATTTCATCATGCTCTATGAAGATTAAGTAGGGGATACAAATCTTACAGTTGATAACAAACAATAATACAGAGTTTGGTTTAATTTTAAGATATCCGGGTAGGTTAAAAACGCTGGTTATTGACCACATTGGTGAATGCGTTTTTTTAAATTGTTACTTCTTGAAATTCACACTTTTTAACCAAAACATTTTATCTTTTCTTGGAAAAGGAAGGCCTAATTTATAATGCAGGGTCACAAACTTTTCAGCTGAAATTTATCTTTAATTTTCTCAAGACTTCAATTTTCATAAAACTTCTCCACCGTTAACATTATACTTCAAAAATTAGAGATACTTGCACAAAAATTTCAGCGTATGTTTTAAATGACATGGGAAATGAAATGAACAAACGGTTTTATTGTTGGTCAAATACATTTTTCATTTATAGGTTTTTTTAGAAAAATTAAGGTGTGAATTTATGGAAAAAATCCATATATACACACATTTTTACCCATTATTTCTTTGCATTTCAAAATTTTTCTTAAATTTTTGTTCATATTATTTATTATTATATTCTATAACTTGTGTTCAAAGAAAACTGGCATTGCTGCCTTACAATTTTGTGTAGCGTGTGAACTGTTTTGGTTCAAATTTCATTAAAATGTACTACCAATTTTTCTATTTTTCAAAATATATAATTTCAAATATTTTTTTTAATATTTATAGTATTTTATGTTAAAATCGACAATACATCTAAAAGCCATAGTTTATTAGTTTTAAAAATTCTAACTTTTAAAAACCATCATTTTAAATAATTTTTCAAAAAATCCTATTTTAAAAAACCATTGTTTTAAATAGGTTTTAAAAATCCAATTTTTTAAAATTTTTCATTCGAATGTAGTCGGATACCTTGAATTAGTATACTTATCTATGCGTTCACATTGTTTAAATTTTCGAGAATAATTTAGAGTAAGATCCCCCTAGCATTCTGTTCTAAAGCGCCATATGTCGCGATTGCCGAAAGACGACAAATGCGCCACATTTCTACAGAGAGACGCCGAGGACAGAGGATTCTCTCACTTCGGCTTCCTCCAAATAAAATGAAATAAATAACAAGAGGAAGGCACATTAACGCTTTGTGGGGCGGACGTGGAAAAAATTCTCTTTTTACGACAACTATAAAATTTCTCCCGCGGTTCCTTTTTGTATTATTTCCTTTTCTGCAAGTTAGCTATTTGAATTTCTCCCGGGCGCGAAATAAAACTTTGTTAATATCATCACTTTGTGGAAACTTTTGCAATCGGATAATTTTCTGCCAGATGTGTGTTTTTTAGTTGACGATTTAATACATCGTTTACAAAAGCTTGTGGTATCTCCTGCATGAATAGATTTATCTAAAAAGATATGTTTTGTATATTATTTCTCATTTATAAACAATATTGGTGTTGTGTAGTAATGAATGCTTTAATTGCTTATGAAGAAATTAAATATATCATAAGGTATCGAAAATTAAGCAGCAACACTGATTTTTTTTCACTGAAAGATTATGTAAAATGTATCCAAAGCTATATATTCGCCCTTTTCTCGATGATCATGCAGAAGTTTCACTGATTCTGTAGGCCATTTAGAAAAGATCCATACAGAAATTCGATGATAAATCTCTGCCAGCTGTTTGTTTTTAGTTGAAAATTTAATGCATCGTTTACAAAAGCCCGTGATATCTCTTCTATGAAGAGAATTATCTGAAAAACATGTTTTGTGTATTATTTCCCATTTATAAACAATATTGATGAATTTTAATTGCCTGTGACGAAATTAAATTAAAAATGTCATAAGATATCGAAAACTAAGCAGCAACACTGTTTTCTTTTTCATTGAAAGATTGTGTAAAATGCATCAAAAGTTATGTATTCACACTTTTCTAGTTGATATGAAAATGTTTAGTTGATTCTTTAATCTATTTGGAAAAGATCCATGCAGAAATTAGATGATAATTCTCTGCCAGATGTGTGTTTTTAGTTGACTATTTAATGCATCGTTTATAAACGCCTGTGGTATCCGTTGTATGAATACATTTCTCTA
>JAPMOQ010042969.1:3503609-3521044 GCA_026543055.1 Argiope trifasciata
CATCAAAAGCTACGTATATTAGCACTTTTCTGGATGATCATGAAAAAGTTTCGTTGATTTTAGGCCATTTGGAAAGTATCCACGAATAAATCTCTGCTAGATGTGTGTTTTTAGTTGACTATTTAATGCCTCGTTTACAAAACCCCGTGGTATCTCTTGCATTAATACATTTATCTAAAAAAAGGATATGTTTTGTATATTACTTTTCTCATTTATAAAAAAAATATTAGTGTTATGTAGTAATGAATGTTTTAATTGCTTATGCAGAATTTAAATTAAAAATATCCTAAGCTATCGAAAATTAAGCAGCAACAATGATTTCTTTTTCTATGAAAGATTGCGTAAAATGCAACAAAGGCTATGCTTATTAACACTTTTCTGGATGACTTGGATGATGTTTCGTTAATTTTGTTGGATATTTGGAAAAGATCTGTGCAGAAATTTATTTCGGATCTGAATATTTACGGCGTCACTGTGTTTTTCTAATTCCTTACCATGATTCTTGTGTTTTTCCGATTATGCTGGTAAGCAAACGGATTCAAACTCGGTTTTTGTTTCTTGCAAGTTTCGTAATTTGTGATTGGCAGCAACTGCAATGCACATTTATTTGCATCCTTGTTTTTTTTTAAATCCGTGCCATGGTTCTTGTGTTTTTCCTATTTCGCGCGTACGCAAACCAATTCCAACTCGACCTTTTTTCTTCTTCTTCTTTTACCAAGTTTTATGATTCGTGGTTGGCAGCAACTGCAATGCGAATTTGGCTACTATTTAAATTTGTCTCGTACAAGTATTTTTAGACGAAATATGAGAAAAGGTTTAAGTTATTCGGTCGAGGCGAAAGAAAAGTTAGCTGTGTGCAACTAGTTTCTTGCTTTACCATTTTAAGATAGTCTATTTCGGTACGTTTAAATGCAAGACAGGAAGGGTGAATGGTTCGAATCTGTTAACCAAGGTCTGTTAATGTAGACTTTCGTTTTTAAATTTATCGTATTATTTTGATTCTTCCAGTAATGAGTACATTGACTTTAAATCAATTAAAGTTATTTTAAGGAAACTAATTTCAACTTTATGCCTTCTAGACATAAAATTGCACTGTAAACTTTTATAAACGTTAGGTTAATTTACTCTGAGGAATAAAATATTGTCTTTTTTATTTTATTGGTACCACTAATTTATTCACAGTAATAACAAAATAGTAAAATCAAATATTAGGGCAAAAATTAGTCCAAATAATTGAATGCATCTCTAATGTAATTAAAGCATTATTAAAATATATATCTATTAATTTTCTAAAGCAATTGAAGACAAACTTAAATTTACAATATGATTAATGGATAATTAACTATAATTACGTGGATAATTATGAATAATTAAGTATCAAAGATATCCGTAAAGATATCTTATTTTAAAATCACTGAGGGGCGGAGTTTTGACTTCTTCTGATAATTTGTCGCATTGTAGACGGTCGCAACCTTTATGATTGCTTCTTTTACAAAGTAGGTCACCCGAGATGTAATAAATCGAATTGGAATAAACCAAATAAAATTTCAAACATATATATATGTGTGTAGGGATATTGGTGTATATTACTTTTATGAATCCATAAATATTTATCGCAAATAGATTAATCTCTTGTTTACAAAAATGAAAAAAAAAACTATCTCAAATAAAATGGCAGACAAATACAAATCAATATTTAAGGTCATTTAAACACGCATTCACTTTTTATCTCATAGGCGTAATATTTTCCAAATGATTCACGTGCATGTCATATCTTTATCAATCTTTCTAAAGTCAGTCCAAAACCTACAATATCACATCAATAAGAATATTCTCAAAATACATTAGTCTTTTATTATATCTGAATTGGATATATTTAATGTCCCATTAAAATTTAATGATTCTAATTGAATAGATGCTTGAGATACATGGAACGAAAATCTGAGTACCACGCCTGGTACTTCAACGTGGTACAAAGAAAAGGACCTTAATTGATAAATCGCGTTTGAAAAACGATTATTTTGTGTGTAGAAAATGTTACTCATTAAAAATTAACGTCAGCGCTTCATTCGAACAAGCTTCAAGCATTTCTCCAAAAATTTGAGAGAATTTTATCATTCCTCGAACAAAGGAACTAGAGGACGAGTTCGTGAATAACAAAGTAAGGACAGCATCTAATAAATGGTTTTATTTCAATTACAAGATTCAGCTATCGTCAGATCTCTACAATGGAATATTCAAGCAAAATATGCCTCTTGAAGTGTGCTAAGAATTAATTTAAAATATTAATTTCGAATACCACTCTGCCTTTTTTATGGAACAACGAGGTTGAACCTTCATGAATGGTTACTTAGAAAATTGAGCAGTGTTATTCATGTGAACATAAATATAATTTTTATGGAATAATAATAATCCGTCTTTAAATTTCATTTGATGTATCGGAGTTAATATGTTTTACCAATCTTTCATCCATAGTTAGGAGGATCAGAAACGATAAAAGAAGGTTTTAATAAAATCGTATTCTAATGTAAATACGAAGTTTGATTAAATTAATTTGAATGGGGAATAACAATTATTGGTATTATTGATTTTTATTTCATTTAAAACTCCATTTATTTTAAATTAAAACGATGGGACACGATATATTTGCTAGAGCAGCTCTGAAATTCAGTGGTTTCTCTAGAATTCAAAAGCATTCTTTCGATATTTCAAATCAATTTGAATTATATTTGCAAATAAAATACTGATATTGCATGAAAAAAATATTTCAATTTATTATAAAGAAGAAATGAATTATTTTTCAGTCCAAATCTACTACCAGACATTTTGGTTGGCTGGTCAAATCTTGATTTCGACTCTTTGTTCAAAACCAAAAAATGATAATCAGAATTAAGAGTTAAATGTTATCAATGATTTTTTAAATAGTTTGCACAGGAAAGATTTAACTAGATTTATGACAAAAAATCAAAAAAAAAAAATTTTCAACTCTCGCAATGCGCAGTATAAAATCATTTTAATATGATCTATCTACATGAATAGCCATGTAGGAGACATAGTGAAATTAATGGCAAATTATATTATTTATACTTCGTCTTATTATCAGTGCTTTTACTTCCTCGAACACGAAATGTACAAAGATAAAAAAGTTGCAATTGTCAAAAAAATTCTAATTCAAGATTTTAACAAATCCCCTGAATCCGAAGAACATACTTTTGAAATTATATCTATCTATGGAAATAATAAATAGAAAATGCTTTGAACTTGATCTGTCAATCCGGTTGTTCATATGCATCTGGGCATGATCGCTATAAAATGTAAAATTATGGGTACAGAATTCCGAAATTTCATCTAAAAGATATATCCGTATCAAGTTTGGAACCCAATCCCCTAAGGCATTGACCGTATATCTGCCACCCTTAAGGCAATCACCGCATATCTGTAGGTACAGAATCTGTATAATAATACATATCTGTAGGTAGATAAAAGAAATAACTGAATAACACATCAATTTAAATAAATCAAATTTAGCGTCGTGCTTTGTGACTTATTTAACAATGTTGCTAAAATTTTAATTTCAATCTTTGAGAAAAGAAATGCAAAAAAAAATATATTGTATTTTTTAGTATTCGTTTTTTTTTCAAATATTAATAGCCAAAAATTCCGCACTGGATTTACACCAAAGATCGAACTTTTTCAATTTCTTTTTTGCCAATTCAATGAAATTAGACCAGAATTATCGATTTTTTTGCTATACTTCTCCACACAACTCCCTTGTATGGAATTCAAAATAAAATCGGAGCCTTCGTGGTGCAAAAAACGTAAGGACAAAGACAAGGCAAAAGCTTTATTACAAAATATGCGAGACATTTGAGAGAGCACCACTCCAGTTGTTTTTCTTCCCTTTCCTTTCTTTCTTGTTAATATTCAGAATAACAAACTTGTATTTTAGAGTATATTGATAAAATCTGATCCTTTCAGTTGAAAATGAGATACTGAAGATAAAAATATTGCATAGTACATTGCAGGAATTATGATATTGCTACTGAATAATTCTAAAAATTAATCTTTTTTGCAATACATTTCAAGATATATTTTTTGCGATGCACAACGATGAAACAGGAATAATTCAGTATAAGCGATTTCAAATATGATGCATTAATTAACATGAAATTGAATAATTTGTGGCTACTTTCCCTTCATGTTTTGATTTTCAAACTGACTAAATATATTTTGTCAAAAAATTATTTTCGGGCCCTAAAATTCAATTCATTAATATTGTATAAGTCTTCAATACATTTTCGAAATATATGAACTAACAAAGTTTATCTACGTGGTTTCAAATAAAACAGATGGAAGCCCTTTGTATTTTGGTGTTATATGATATATTTAAAGTGTAAGATTTCATTCCAAATTTTCAAAGTAATCAAATCCCACTCTAGTGAAATGACAGGTCATTCTTCAAAATGCAGTTTTCAGAAAAGTTGTTTAGTCCAATTATAATGAATAAACTGTGTAGTTAATTCACTTTAATTAACAAATTTACTCTTCGCATTAAAAAATGTTTTATAAAATTGAACACATTTTAGAAAGAATTTACTAGTAATTGCAATTCTAAAGCGCCATTAGCAAATATAAAAATTATTATTACTCAAAATAAATTCATATAATTAAAGAGATGCTTATAGAAATTGTTTATTACCTAATAATTATAATTACTTTTAAACGATCCTATATCCACTTTCATGGATATTTAACAATAAATAAACTAATAATAGAATTATTAACACTATGCAGGCGAATTATTATTTTGCAATAAAATTTGAATTATTGTTTCATTATATTTAATCATCCTTAGCACAATTGATAGACAAATATAGAAAGAAAGCTTATTTTATATATAAAATGTAATTAAATCGAATAAATGCATTTAAAAATTATCATACCGTATGTTGAGTAACAAAAAATAAATGTAGCAACTCCGAATTAATGCAACCCTTATAAAATTTAGAACAAAGATATAGATAAGTATTAATCCATTTTCTCTGTGCTTTAAAAAATTTTCTTTCTTAAATTGATCGTAAAATTAACCTAAAAGAAACAAAACGGAAGAAATGTGATTCGAAAGTGATATCGAAAATATTAAATTACTTACTTTATTAAATTATACATTCAATATTTTTCTCAAGAATAATTGGAAAAAGACATTTCTACAAAAAAGAGCAATATTGTCCGCATCTAGTGAATTTCTTCTTTTTCATCTAGATTTTCACAAATAACGTTTCTTCCTATTTTTCGACATAATGGAGTTTGATGAAAGCATCATTATTAATAATGTTTCTTTAGGTTACGAACATAATTATGAAACATAATAAGATAAAATGAAGAACACAAGCAGTATTGAGATTCAAGCACTGAAGTGGATTTTGCATTAAATTGAGAATTTCTGTTCTGAAAGAAAAAGAGAAATTATTCGAACATTTGTTTAAACATGTCAACGAATTAGAACATAAAAGTATGCATTTTTTTTTTTAGACTTAAGTGGAATAATTTGAAAATCCTGTCGAAGCAGCATCAAATTGTGCATTTAAAGATTTTAAACCTAATGAGAATAAACAGAGAATATTTCATCATTCTGCTTTGTTATAACAAATGCAACCTTGCTTTCAAAATAGAAACTACTTAGAAAACAATAAAGAAAACTACTTTATTTAAATTATAAATGTCAAACAAAAGAAACATTAAAAGCTCAGTTTCGAGAACAGTTTGAAACTGCTAATTTTCCCTATTATGATGAAATAATTTTAATGATTCTTTGAACAATGCTTCTTAATGTGCTTTTCTAATGATTCATTTTTAATACCATAAAGGGAATTATTAGAATTCAAATATAAACATAATAATTCAATCTCTTTATTTCAGAAACGTTATTCGAGTTGCATTATAAAGAATACGGCAAAAGCAAGTAGTGATTTTAAAATGAAATTACATAATACTCATTGAAGAAAAATGCATAGATATTTCTGTAAAAATTATGTTTCGAATGCTGCCAAAATTTATATTTTCACTTAATTTAAATAGGGTAATCGAAAAATGAAATTTAAAAGAAAATTGCATTTCATTAAACGATAATATAAATATCCTAATCCTAGGAAAAGCCTGGAACAGATTGTTTATGAATCACTCAAAAATAGTGCGTCCATCACAAGAATGTGTTTTCAACGTTAACAACATTTGATGCTAGTTGAATGTATTTTGAGTTATGCAATGCTTAATTACATTTATAAATATTTTAGCTCTATTATTTCTTGTATAAGATTGAATACCGCCAGTCTTCTTTGACAGCATTTATTATATCCCCTTACAAAATGTTTAATCAAATTTCTCTACAGTAGAAACAATATTAAGGATGATTACATAGTTACTAAAGTGACTAAGTAGATTTAAAAGATTATTCAACCTTTATTTTAACCTTTTTTTCTTATCAACAATATGAAGAATGTTTCCTTGATTTTGAAAATGATATGCTTCTTCTACATTAAAGCAGTAACGATTTTACTTCTCTTTTTTAGAAACATGTCTTTAGCTTTATCACTTTTCAATATATTTAACTAAACTTTTCTGTAAAGGCTACAGATATATTGATGACTAACGAATAATCACAAAAAGGGCTGATAGCTGGATTTGAAAATGAATTAGAAATTTTATATTTCAATTTCTTAAATGATATCGACATATTTCTGCTTTTTTATCAAAACTACAAATGTACGATGAAATTTAAAATTTTCAGTGCTCCTTTATTTCAGTAATGATTTAAAATGTGACTAAAACAAAAAAATATTGATCTATCTATACATAATGTAAATTATTTGATAAAACCTCAAACAATATTTGAATTTTGACATAATGTATCTGAAATAATAATAACATTATTGCAAAAAAAAATATGAATGTATGTGTATATAGTAACATATTAATTTAATAATGTTGATTTAGAATTTTATCAGTATCAAAAATAATTTATAAAATAATTCTATATTTACCCTCGAAAAATTTTAGAATAGGAATGCTTGAGTTCATTAAATTTTAATTTTTTAATTGCAGTTTTTTAAGCGTTTTGCCAAATTATGTTACTGTTCAATATTCTTGTCTTTTCCTTTCATGGATTGGCTCATACTTCGCCACAGTCTCATAGAGATTAGCGACCCATTCTTTTCTGTATTATCCTTCATTATAGCAGCTGTTTTAGCCAAAATAGCTCATTGGAACGGTCAGTCAAAATGGAGAAATTTATATAATTCATATGTGAAACTATCACCATGCATAAAAGGGATTCTTTGTGAAACATTCAATAAATTGGTTTACTTTATATGCGATTTAAAATTCTCCTACATCACCTGAATTGTAACACTTTTTTTACCCGATGGTTTGTTTGTCCTTTAATCAGCTTTTTACAGAGAATTCCTCCAAAGAATTTTTTATATATCATTTTTGAGCATCTTTTACTTGTATATATATATATATATATATATATATATATATATATATATATATATATATATATATAATATCAAATGTCGTAAGCGTCTGTTGGTCTTGTTTGGTTTGGTTATATTAACATCCCGTTTTGAAGCAACTCTAGAGCTATTTTGGGACGGACCTCGTAATTTTAAACCAAGGTCAGATGACGAGGATGACATCTGAGCTGGCATCCCCCTCTCCACACCACACCGGCGGGAGCATCTGTTGGTCCCTTTGACCTTGAGATTCCAGAATTGTGGTGGTCTGACAGGTCTCGCCTTCGCTGCCGGAAGATTTCAGGTTCGAGACCTGTCTCCACATAAGAACCGTCATCTAAGTGGGTCTGGCACGCGTTAATTCCGTCACGACCAAGTACTCTCTGGCAAGTGCTGTGAGGGAGTTTGGAGATTTGATGGCGGCTCAGGTATCGCCCTCGTCATCAGGCTGTAGTCCAAAATTATGAGCTCTTTTCAAAATATTCCCTGTGTTGCCTTAAAACGGGATGTTAATAGTAGTAAACTAAAAAACTAAACCTTTAAAATTCCTACAAGGAGATATTTAAACGAAATACGCTTTGTGATATGATCTGTTATTGTAATACGAAGGTACAGAATGGTTGGACTAAAATTTATTCAAATAAATATTTTGCTGTTTAAAGCATTTCATGTCGCATAAAATCTTTGTATTTGAGAAAAGATTCTAGAGTTTGCTCACATTAATTACATTTCAGGCATTCGTGATGACTTAATTTTTAAATAACACACATATTTAATAGTACTTTCGAGATAAGTTATTCATATGATAATATGGGAAGAACTTATATATAATGATAAGAATTAGAAAATATAAGTACTGTTCTAAGAAGTGTTGCAATTAATTTCTTTAAAACAAATGCTTTTAATAAAAGCACACCGATTAACCATCATGTGGCTAGTTAACGATAAACTTTGAACATCGGTGAACCAATTTAGCATGCGAAGAAGTGTTATATGTTTAACAAACTAGTTTATTGTTATTTTTTCGTATCACATCTGTGTAAAAGTATAGCTTGCACCACTTCAAATACAGTTTTGTAACAAATACGAGTATAGCAATGTATTTAAAAAGCAGGTTTTGAACTTTTCAGATACATAGAGTCTCAATGTATATCTTTTACAAAAAAAAAGTATTTGCCCTTTTGAAAATTGTATATTAAATGTTCCTCGTTGCTAGTTCAGTCATATTTGACTATTGAATGACAATCTTTGAACATCGGTAAACCAATGTAGCATGCGAAGCAGTTTTATGTGTGTAACAAAGTATTATTATTATTATTTTGTTTCACATCTGTGGAAAAGTATAACTTGAAACACTTAAAATATAGTTTCGCAACAAAAGCGAATATAGCAATGTATTTAAAAAGCAGGCTTTTACCTTTTCAAATACATTGAGTCTCAATACATTTTTTACAAGAAATAAAAAGTATTTGCCCTTTTCAAAACCGTACATTGAATGTTCTTCGTTGCTAGTTCCGTGACATTTTTCAAATCGACTAGTTATGGGTTAAGAAACTGTTGAAATGCATAATCACACAAACACTTTAGTGACTTCGTAAAGCCGAAAGCACGCGAAGTCAGCGGAAACATGTGTATTGAAAAACACGAGTTAATGATCAAACTTAGAAACAAGCCGCGTCTGAAATGAGCCATTCCTTGCGATCATGGTCTTTGTCACAAAAAGTCGGTCCTGCATCGGTGCACAAAGCGAAAAAATGAAATGCCGAGAGAAACGACCGAAATGCACGATATTCGGTGATCAGGAAAAGTGGAGAAAATCCGTTATTCATTAAGAAAGAAAATAAATATATCTATCACATCTAACTTGGAAGTCAGTCAAACACCGAAAAGAAAGGGGAAAAGTAACAAATGAGTACCGGTATGCCAAAGTTTGCTTCATATCTACGGTTGAAAAGCGAGGTCTTTGAGTATCATAAAAGATATTTATGATGATGAAAAATGGAGAAATACATTATTAAACTCTTATCCGGGTAGAAATATTTTCTGAATCTCGTTACTGATATCGATTTCTCTGTATTTTCAAATCCAGGCACTGGGATATATATATATATATATATTTATATATATTTCATGTAAATAATCAAACAGTTTCGAAAATTTGAGAAAAAATTACTAGTTTCATTTTAATTAATATTATAAGCATAATCCAAACATCACTGTTAAATCCTTTTAATTCTTATATAATATTTTTATGCTGATGAAAGATTTTTTTCTCTAATATAAAACTTTTTTGCCTTCAACGCTCTAGTAGCACATATATATTGTACAGTATTTTATAATATTAAACGGTATTCCCAATATTGTGTAATATTGTTATATATCAAATTATATAATAAAAAATTACATAATCTTATATTATATTGTAAAATTGAAAGGACGTAAAACTGAAGTTACATTTTTTTTTAAATATAGAATGAAAGGCATGTAGAAGTTCTTTCAACTAATTTCTTGTGAACTTAACTCGAAACCAAAACTTAAGATATTAATGAGACTTTAGGCTTAGTAGAGTAACTATTTTTCAGCCATTCTCTTGGATAGAGTATTAATATTTTTAATTTTAAATTATCTCAAAAATTTTACTTTGCATATTCATTCTCATTACACTATTCACATTTCATTGAGGCTTCACTTCTTATTTTATAAACACGCAAGAAAATAATGAAAGATTTACTTAATTAATTTCTTTCAAAATTTCAAAGTCTATTGCAGTTTTCATGAATAATATTCTATTAATTTAAATCATTAATAAAGTCTCATTCCTAGATGCATGCGCTTTTTCTATTCCGGATTAAGTGGGTAGGCTAACAGCCCCATGTTCATTCTGAAGCTTTAACTTTTAACAATCCACGGTATTAAATTAAAGAATAATGATCAACTTTACTAATTAAAGAATAAATTAAATCGCTTTTAGAGTTTTCCAAAAATCAGAACAGTAATTTGTTGTGTGAATCTACAAATCCATTGCTTTATACCTTATTACAGAATCCGTATATTCTAAAGATATGTTTCCATTGATTTGGAAGCTCAAATAAAATAATGAATGACAGCAAAACTTTTTAATAGTATTTCATTCAAGAATAATATTCAACTTTGCTAATTAAAGCCATTTTACTTATTTGTGAGGTTTTCAAAAATCATATCAGCAATCTGTAATATGGATTTATGTATACTATGTTGCGCCATACATTATTGCAGAATCAGTATAGATAAATTTATGTTTCCGATGTTTTAAAAGTTCAAACAATATAATAAAGGGAGCGAAATCTTTAATAATCTATAGTATTCAATTCAAGAATAATAATCAACTTTGCTCAGTGAAATTATTTTACATATTTGAGTGGTTTTCAAAAATCATGGAAGCAATCTGTTATATGGATTTATACATACTATATTGCGCCATATATTATTGCAGAATCAGTATATTACTAAAGCTTTGCATACAATATTTTGGTAGACAACAAAACGTTTCCGTATTTATGACATACACCCATAATTACCAAACTCGAACAACTGTCTCAACTATCAATCAAGAAGGCAGGGGGAAATAAATAATGAAATTCTCAATTAGGCGATTTTATTAGATTCTTTTTCGAACACACGCTCTATGTCCTGCAAGATAATTCTCAAATTAACACTTCCTCCCCGAAGCGCCATTCTGCACCGCTAACTAATCGCCTTCGAAGAACGCTTTCCCTAAATTCATTCCAATAATTCAAGACAGCTCTTATAAAGAGCCCGAAATAGGATAGCTAAGTTAATTAGTTTTCCTCAGCTTATACAATAATTGTTTGCCGGGCTTCCTGGGGAAATGAATGCTTTATGACTCGGCCACTGAAAATGCGAAAGGGTGATCAAATTATGCGGAATTTATTTTCTGATTAGATGGCGTGGAATCTAGAAAAAGCACGACCTAGCAGGTGAGGCTTAGAAAAAGTTTTATAAATTTTACCGAAATCCTGGCTAATTTGCTAATTTAGTTACTTATCATTCGATTGATAAATGACTAGTAATAAATAACTTAAAAAAATATTTAATAGGTCCTATTTTTAAAAAATGTACCCTTGATAAATTTTTGATATTCAGTATTCAAACGTTTTTGAAAGTTTTATTTTTGTTCAAGGCATCCAGAAAGGAATTTAGCAATTCGATATCATGCAAAGTATTTTGAAATGAAATTAGTAATAAATAAATTTATTAAAAAATTAAAAAACTGAAATTTAAAAGTTCCTATCATCAGTTTCGACGTCCTATTACACATTATTATATAAATGAAATGTAAAAGTTTCAATTCTCAATTTCAAACACGTATTGTGCTACGAAAATATTATTTCAGTGCCTTGAAAACTCCAATCTATCAGTTTCATTATTTCTCCTTAATCTAACACATCTTTTAAAGTTGATAATGCTCTCTTGAAATCCTAGATAATGATAAATTTAAGTATTTAAGACTATATATAAGACTATATAAAGAAAATTAATTATTAGCGATTAATTAATCAATTATAACAAAACACGAAATTTTACAAACGAAAATAAGGATACAAGCGTAGAATTTATATAATAGCAAAAGAAATCATAAATAAGATTTTTAGGCAATTTGAGATGATCCTGATTACAAAATAAACAACAAAGTTTTTCTATATATATATATATATATATATAATATACGTTTGTAAAACTTCGTATTTTGTTTTAATTGATTAATTAATTGTTAATAATATATAAAGTTCCTTTTTACGCTTCTTCGAGGAATAATTTCTTTTATTAATAATTGGCGGAATAATCGGGTACATGGAGGACATACTCGCCAAGTCGTAAACTTTTTCTGCCAATAAGTCATTTTATTTATCCTTTCCTAATCGAGCCCTAAAAGCCTTTCTTTTATCCTAACCTTAAAAGCCAAAACCGATAAATCACCACTTTTCAGGCCGACTTATTTTGTGGATTCAAAAACCTCAAGTCAAAACAACAGCATACGAGATGAAAATTTTATTTTATTATGAACACTTAGTCTGCTTTTTCTAAAAATAGTAATATATCCTATTTATTGACAATTTTATAATGTTTGCATTAATTGAGAAAAATGGATATTAACAACAAAAGTACAAGGGTTTTTAATTGGAAATTAATAATTATGATATATTAATATTTAATAATTGTAAACATATTGTTTCAAAGTCATTAAATTATTGCAATTTTATTTTACAGAAAGAGGTAGAGGGAGAGGAGCTATTAATGGTCGATCATACAGCCACAGCAGTATGGAACTCCTCACTGGTCGAAACTACTACAGTGGATCCGATGAAGGACTGGAAACCGTTGAAAATGATGTCATATATCAATCTGCTACGCCGCCAATACTAAACTCTACTACAGTAATGCCTCCACAAGGTAAATGCCTTAATTCAAGATTATTATTATTCGGGCAAACAATAGTAAACAATTTTGATTTCTAAAAATAATTTACGTGAATTAAATAGCGGGTTCTTAAGGCGACACAATACTAGAAAAATCATCAAAACATCGAAATTTTTTATTGGCTCATATGATAAATAGAGTCATTTTAAAACTGCCTGTAAAATTTTATAGCCGTAGCTTTATTTTTTTATTAAATATTTGAAGAATTTTTGATGCATGACAGGAGAGTAAACAATGCTGCCATACCCACTTTTCAGATTCAAGAACCTATATAAGAAACTCATTTGAAAAAAATATTTCTGATTTACCAAGGATTTTCATCAGATGATCTATTTCTGTTTTTTTGCAATAAAAATATTATAAAAAATGAAATACTGTTGGAAGGTGAAAATACATGCTAAGTTTTATGTAGGATATTGATAGCTAGCTACCTAGAAATAAAAATTTGGTGTCATATCTTCATATTAAAAATAAAAAAAAACTTGGGGCTTTAAAAAAGTTCAATTTTTTTTTCAATGTTAAATTATTTTTTAAGAAAAGTTATGGAACAGTTATAAAGTTATATTTATATATGAAAGAAAGAAGTGTAAAAACTCACGAAATGAAATATAGCTATAATTTTATAGTTATGTAAAAGGTCATCATTTAAATGTGTTGCTAACTTTTGAATTCCGCCTAAAACGCCTTCAAAAAGTGAGAAGCAGAATGATGGAATTAGAATAAAAATATCATTCAATTGGTGGTCAAAGCAGGGACGGTTAATGCTAGTTGTGGATGACGCTGGATTTGTCGTCCAATGATGTCCCATATGTGCTCGATTGGAGAAAGATCCGGTGATCTAGCAGGCCAAGGCAACATGTCGACACTCTGTAGAGTATGTTGGGTTACAACAGCGGTATGAGGGTGAGCGTTATCCTGTTGGAAAACACCCCCTTGAATGCTGTTCATGAATGGCAGTACAACAGGTTGTATCACTAGGCTGACGTACAAATTTGCAGTCAGGGTGTGTGGGATAACCACGAGAGTGCTCCTGCTGTCATACGAAATTTCTCCCCAAACCATAACTCCAGGAGTAGGCCCTGTGTGCCTAGGCCGCTGACAGGTCACAAGCAGGCGTTCACCTGGCCTCCTTCTGACCAACAGACGGCTATCACTGCGACCAAGTCAGAACCGGCTTTCATCAGAAAACACAACAGATCTCCACTCCGTCCCCCAATGAGCTCTAGCTTGACACCACTCAGGTCGCAAACGGCAGTGGTTTGGAGTCAGTGGAATGCACTGTACAGGGCGTCTGGCTCGGAGCTGTCCTTGAAGTAACCGATTTGTAACAGTTCGTTGTGTCACTTGATGCCAAAAAATAGAGTCAATGAAACAAGTCATGATTAAAAACTCTTAAGAGTATAGCTAGAGATAAAAATTAAATAATAAACTTCAGTTTATAAATGATCATAAACTATTATATTTTAATCATCAGTCCGATTCATCTACAAATACCATGATAAACTAATTATATCAATACAAAATGTGGAGAAAGAAAATGTTAACCGATAGTTTTAAAGGTGAAATCGATAGAATTTTTTGATTATAAATTATTTTTGAGAAAAATGTATTTTCAAAAGCTCAAACGCTTCTAATTAATTTGGAGTGCTTAGAAAAAGATTCAGAAATGTGTCCATTACTTAAAACTTTAAGCTAATATGGCGAGTTAACATCTAGCCAGTTCATTTTGAAAGGAAGTGGCATTTTATATCTGCTGTTTCATTACCACTACTACTTATCGTTTGCATTATATCTCAAATTCTTTCCAAAACAAATTATTCTGTAATCTTAAGCCCTTGAAAATTAATGTAGGAAAATTTTATTAAAATGTTATTTTCTTTCGAATGATTTTACTAGGAAAAATTTTGAAGGATTTTCTGAGTTAATTCGATTATTTTAAAGTGCTTATAAGATTTGGCAAATTTTAAAATTAATTGTTATTGATGCTGCTGAGCTCTATGGAATTTAACCCGAAGTCATTTTTTTCTGATTTTGCTTTCATTAAAAAAATGATCGTTTTAATGTAAATATTTTCGTTTTGGAAAGATGTTCATTCTGACTTAACATACTCCACCATTTTCTTTAATGTTTTCAATACATGATGCTTAACTTAATTTTTTATTTTTACTAGCCGACATAAGCTACTTAACTCAATATGAAAAAAATACAATATTTTTAGTATGAAAGCTCCTGTAATATTAAATTTTATATTATAAAAATATATTTTAAGATTATGTATTGAAATAAAAAATGAATTTTTCAAACAATTTTGGTAGTGCTTTGGTTCTAAGTCTTAAAGTTATCTAGAAAAGAAGTATTTACAAATAATGTTTTGCTTTTTCAGTATCATCTGTGTTAAAGTTTCTAAATAATTAAAAATAGGTGACAGAAAAATTGCTCGAAAAGCAACCTGGAAGCTTTCAAATTATAAAATATTTAATTTTATAATGATGCTATTTTTGATAATTTCCTCAAAATTTTTCTAGAAAAAGGCAAGATATCGATTAATTTCTCACAACCTGAAGCAGTATCTGTCTACTGTATTTGGCAAAGTATGGCCCAAATATGGCCCTTGTGCCAATAAACTACACAAACCAGACACATCTATTGCATTTGCTCTCAAATTCTTAAAATTTTTTTCCTATATTTCTTAAATTTACTTTCATTTCATTTTAATTATTGTTAAATGAGTAAGTTTAATCAACTAAAAATCTAGTATGTAATGAAATGAGAAAAAAATATAAAAATAGTAGTAGAATTATCAAAAATTAAGATTTACTTCAATGCTCTTGAATCAATCACTAGAGAACTAAGTGAAATTAAATTCAGATAATTAAAATGATAAAATTTTGATTTTTAATATGATATTTAAAAAATACGATTACTTGTTATAAACTATTTCAAAAGAACAATACAGTTTAGGTTAATTTCGAATTGATTGATTATCTAATTAACTTTCGCTTTTCCTTCACAATATGCATTTTTTATGTCCTAACAAATAAGTACGCAAATTTCGGTTGAAATCCATTATGCCTTTTAGAACATGTATGCGTAAATATATCCGAACATATATAACACAAATTACTTTTATTTGTATCAAGATTGTCTTCTGTATTATTTATTTTTTTGCAGTTAAAAAGTTCACTAAATAAAATACTTGTTTCTTTCTTGTTTTACTTTTCATCAAAAAATCTTTACGCCCCCTGACATTTATACATAACTTTAATGCTTAAATCTTCTCTGTGTATCGAATCATGCACAAAACATATTGAAATATGTATGAGGAATTGTTCGTCGTTATTCAACTACTCTATTAGACTGAGAGAAGCAACATATTGTATTCACGTTAAGCAAATAAATGAGTAATTGGTTTCAAATTTGAGTTAAACTGAAGTTAAAGAATCAATTCGTTGTATAACAATAGTCGTTACATAACAATTCATCATTTAATAATTTTATCATGTAAGTAAATAAAAATAAAATATGTAATAGGAAGATTTTTGGGTAACTAAATCATTTCACTCTTATATAAATTTGCATTATTTCCTATGGATAATGAATAAAGCAAAATATATTTGTCATTACGCATATAATATTTAAAAAAATGAACATTATTATCAATCAATAATATTTCATTGTTACAAAAGGAACTTTTTGCTAATATTTCAAAAATTGTAAAGTTTCTTTCCTTTTATTATTATTTTTTTTTTTTTCATTTCAATATGTAACGATGCAGAAAAGATCTATGGGATCACTTGGGAAAAGATCTAACACGATCTCTAACTTGCTGCTCATTTAATAATTTTTCTACCTACAAAATCTTTTTCTTCCTTTTTTTTTTTTTTTTCTTTCTTCTTTTTCGTAATTACCCATTCGCATTAGGGGACTCCACCTAGTTAAATTGGTTGTAATCAGATAACTTCAGTGGAATAACAGAAGAGTATAATGCACTAACCATTTTTTATAGTATATGATTTCTCTTTTTATTAACATGGAAACTGGATATGTTTTATAAATGACTAAACACGTTAGAAGGATTGCAGAGAGAATTTGATACCGCTTTATGTAAGCTATTTACGAAATAATTTATAATTATTCATTAATCTTGCTGACTAAAGCTGGAACAAATTCAACATCATTTCGAATAGTTTTTTTCTTAATTATACCTTTAAAATTTTAGCATTAGATTTGATTAAAAAAAACAATATCTCAAATTCATAGCATTTTATACAGGGTGCCCTGCAAGGTAAGCAACGTCTAATATCTACATAATCGGAAAGAACACGTTAAAACGGATATTTTGATAAATGTGTGGGCCAACGACTTTAGCGTCATGATCTAATTAAAATGTTCTCTTCGAATCTGTAAATATTAGATATTCCATTCCTTGTGGGACACCCTGTA
>JAPMOQ010042982.1:0-31191 GCA_026543055.1 Argiope trifasciata
TTTCAAATGAGGAATTTGCTTTTAAAAAATTAAACAGGAAAAAAAAAATTTAACTTTTTTTCCATTCAATTTCTGCCTGGTTTATTTTACAGAGAATGTCTAATATCAAGGAAATTTATTACTTCATATTTTTCTAGTTTGGCTGTTATTTTCCTCCAGTGTTATACTTGTGTTTGGTAATTTTTTTAAATTCCATATTGTGCGCCAGCAAAAGAGGAGATGGTTCTAAAACAAGAAACAAATCATAAACAATAAAATCGATATTCAGTAGTTCATTTCAAGATGATGATATTAATAATGAAAACCGAATGCAGAAATTCACAAGAAAAGAAATTTTAGAATATGAAAGAACAAAGAGGGATGATTCTTTCACGAAAGTTGAGAAGAGAAAAACAATAAAAATATGGTAAAATCGAAAACTCCTGTCTACATAATACAACAATGGAAATGTTAGATAAAATAAACCACAAAAAATGAACATATTTTCATAGCTTTACAATAAGTGTCAAAAATTTGAATGATTTCCAACTTCATGGAAAAGGTAAAAGAGAATTATTATCTCCAAATCAAATAATAATTCAGAAAATCCACGGTCTTATAAATGAATCTTCCTTATCTCCAATATAAGTAAGAATTACATACATGTTGCAACATCTTACAAAGATGAACTTAGTATTTGACATAAATCAATATGAGCTTCGTAACATCTACTCGTTTGAAACAGACTGTGATTCATTATAGTGAGAAATGAGCTCAAAATTAATAAGTGCGATGAAGATAATTATCTTTTTTTAGACGTAACGATGCATTCTAATCTCTCTCGGGAGAAAGTATCTTGCATCCTCTATTAGAAATAAGCTACACAAGTTACCCATTCTGCTTAATTAAGGATGCCCTTCATGGCATACGAGGGGTATACAAAAATGAGGTAGACATTTCGGAATTTTGCATAAAAAGGGGAGAGGCTACCAATGAGTCCTATAGAGGTCCCTTATTCTGGAATCTTGTGATTAATTAAGCACATAGAATTCCTTTCTCAGAAGACTGCGGTATACAGAGATACGCATATGATACCCTCTTAATTATTGCTGGAAGGAGAAAGGAAAAAATGGAATTGAAAGGAATTGAAATTATTGAAGAGCAGATCAACTGGGGAATCATCCACAAGTTTAAATTTAATGGTGGGAAAACAACACAAACGTCTATTATGTTTAAGGAAATTATGATCAACTAATTCCCTGTATATTATAATGAAATCTAAACAATTAAGACGAATTAAATTAAATATTTAATGAATCGGGACAGCAAACCAACATTGACAGAAAACTTTTAAAGCTGAAGGAATAAATGGAGGTATTATTAGATGATTATTTTAGAAATGAAGATGGATTATACTGGAAAAAATAACAAAAGAAGATTATATGCCGAAGTAGTTGAACAGTTTTTTTATAATTTGACTTGGGTAACAAATCTTAAGAAAATCAGGAGCAACCTGATATCTGCAGAGTGCTGGCCTCTAATTGCAATACCAGGTGCTTAGAGAACTGTATCAGTCGAAACACTTCAAGTCATAGCTGAGATCCTACCTTTGAATCTTTGGGCCATGGAAATGTACACCCAGTTTTAAATTGATAGTCAAAAATGTAAATATAACAACTGGTGATAAAATATGTGATATGGAAGAATATTAGAAAGAAACAGCAATCCTGAAATCCATCCGACGAAACGGCCAAGCATCAATTTTCAAAATAAATAACAAAGAGTCGACTGGATCGAAATATTCACTGATGGATTTGAAGGTGATAAACGGGCATGTGCGGCAATGGTAATATAATTTCACGGCAGAGAAAAGGATAAAAACCCTTTTCTAACATTTCTAATCACACTACAAATTACCAAGACAAAGACTTGGCAATAAAAATTGCGCTTGATTATTGTGAGGAGATGGAGCACTGGTATAGACAGGCGAAATGGATTGGATTAAAGCTCATGTTTGAATATGCGGAAACGAGAGAGCAGATGAATATGCAGTAAAGGCTGTACCCAAACATAAATAGATAGTGTTGTCCCGAAATCACTCCAAACGTTAAAGAAAGAAATAAGATGAGAGATGACTATGCAGAGGCGGGATAGATGGATAATGTCGTACAAAGGACGCACAACATAGGAATTTATACCGAAGCCAAAACTTACAAGAAAGATTATATCACCCGATAATAGTGCAAATTGTATCAGGATATGGAAGGTTTCCTGAATACCTTTTCAAAATTGGAAGGATGCATTTCAGCACATGTATATATGGGAAAATTGGCGCGGTTCAGTGCTACAGAACAGAACGAGACGAATTCAATGACACAGAGTGATTATGGAGAGTGATAATTTTAACCAAACTTTGCAATACCCTAAAAATTTAAAAACCATTAAAATTTTGGAAAATATTTCTACCTTTTTACCAGTGACTTGATGCTTCTTTGAATATTTGTTGGCAGTTTCATCTTATGCAATAGTTGGACAGTTAGCATAGCAACTAAACACAATATTTCTTGTTTATACGGTTGATTTCTTTGATAGCTGTAATTTAGAAACAGTTTTAAACAATAAATTGTTTTGATAAAACAGGAGGTTTCTGATGATAAATAAGGAGAAATAATAGATTGCTTTACAAAACAGTAAAATGTTGTTTAGTAAAATTTTCATATCAATCAAAACTTATCCTTTATTTATATAAACTAAATGAAGAAATCACTTCAGCCCATTGTATTGTGAAAAGCCTTCAAATGAAAGCTTAATTTCGTATCTAGAATTTTTTTTAAGTGAAAATATTCCAAGTATTAGTTTTCATAATTTCATTTCGCTATATCACCTTTGATACTTATCTGAAGATATTTATATGTTAAACCTTTTCTCCAAACCGAATAAAATACGCACTAAATTTAGTTCAATGAAAATAACTTTTTCTCTGAAAAAAGTACATGATAGAGTTTTTAACTGCTTAGCTGAAATTACATGCTTCGCAAAGACTAATTTTTTCTTACCATTCATC
The DNA here is from genome assembly GCA_026543055.1 of Argiope trifasciata. Classification (NCBI taxonomy): domain Eukaryota; kingdom Metazoa; phylum Arthropoda; class Arachnida; order Araneae; family Araneidae; genus Argiope; species Argiope trifasciata. Next base: position 3,044 of record JAPMOQ010042982.1, read on the forward strand.
ACAAGCCAGTAATATAATTCCAAAAGTATGCTTACAGCTTGGGAAATATTCAAAATCGCTTTAAAACAAATTTTCCTAACAACCTGTTGCCAGTAAAAAGTGAAAGAGGAGAAGGGAAACGGGGATTTAGTACTGAATGCAACAATTCCACCCATTCTATCTACATAACAAGAGTGTGTACGATACAAATTCTCACTTAAAGAACGGTGTCGTCGATAAAGTCAACTAGGAAATATTGATTGAAAAAGCAACATTCAATATTTTTAGGTAACCTGGAAGAAAATTGTAAAAAGACCAGATGTTTCAGACATTGCGGTATTTCTCTTTCTTTCTAATGCATGTGAGAGTAGAAATAAATGAATTTCTATCATTTTTTCTACATTTGAACTGCATTTAACTAGCTAGATAATGTCAGATTGAACATTATCTAGCTAGTTAAATGCAGTTTAGATGTAGAAATCACATCACAGATCACATTGATTATTATCATACCTTTTCTGATGTAATCTGATGATGATTAGGTGTGTGCCCAAATTGGCGTTACACCAGTGAAAAGCTTACAATTACAGTAAAAAAAATAGAATTTAAATAGCTATCAAAAGATTCGCTATTCAAACATAACTTTCGCATGCACGTGTACAAGATGTAAAAGAAGCTAAAGTCAGCGCAAAAAAAAAAATGAAAGCAAAGAGAGCAAGAAAATAAAAGCATAGAGGGAAAGATAAAAATAATTATAAAAATATAAATAAAAAAATAATAAACAAATAAAAAATAAAACAATATAAAAATATAAATAAAGAATAGCCCATTATCCGGAACAAAAAGTTATAGTTACAGAGCTCTTTCTGCAATTTTCAAACAGAATATTGACTACTTTTAGCAATGCTTGAATTTCTCTGCCCAAACTTTGAAGAAAGGCAAACAATAAAGTCCATTTAAAGTCTGAAACTGGTGAAAAACATTTACACTAGAAAGATGATAAATCACAAGAATACTTTTCCTTTTGCCAAAAAAGAAAAAAAATTGGAGTGCTAGGCGAACCAGATTGGCGATAATAGGACAATTTATTATTCCGTTTGGAAAATTCTGCTTTCGTTGTGATACAGGAAATCCAAAATATTTTGGGCTTCAAAAGAGAGTTTATTATTTGATAAAATTTGAGAGATATGTTGTTGAGGTTTAATAATGAGATGTTGAAGAATAGGACAATGGAAAATGTAGTGGGGAATATCATCATAATCATTACCACATCTACAATTACAGATCCTCAGATTGAGTCTTTTAAGGTAATGCGGGGAAAGTCCATGGTTAGTGGTTAACTGGGCTAAATATTTATTGTCAATACATCTATTGAGTAAATATATTGAAATAAAGCGGCCTGTTTCATTATTTTCCGATCTTGATTGCCATTCATCGATGAGAATTTTACGAAGGCGATTTTTGATTGATCTGTCGGATTCTACAAGGTCATAGTCTATTGTAGGTTTAATCGATGTTGTTGTTGTTGTTGTTGTATGGTTTATTGGCGCAAGACCATATTTGGCTATACTGCGCCAAACATATGGTAAAATAAGGGGAGATTTAAAACAAAACCTTTAAAAGAGAGCGAAATGTATAGCTAAAACTACATAGAATGTGTTCTTACAAATATTAAAAATCAATTTAAAAGTCGATGAATGTTTGGGAAAAATACAAAAAAAGGACACATTGAAAAAATGCAAAATCAGGCAAAAAATCCGTCAAATGCAGTTGATGAAACCAACAGCTTTTAAATATATAAAAATATTTGGATGGTGTTTTTCACCCACCAGGTCCTGTAAATTAATAGAAGACGAATTAAAAAATTTACGACGATGAACATCAAAATCAGGGCATTCAGTTAATATATGCATAACACTAAAGCCAACTTGACAAGTGGGACACATTGGCTCTCTTTTATCAAGGATTAAGTGACGGTGAGTAAAACGGGTGTGCCCTATACGGAGGTGAGTCAACTTGACATCTAACTCTCGTATTGGGAGAACAGGCCACAAACCAATGGTAGGCATGGTAGTAGGACAAATGCGTACTACCACTTTCGTACAGGCCATAAAAGGCCAATAAATCCCTCTAAGCCCATTGAAAAAAAGGGGGTAAGGAGCAATTAGTCTAGGTTTGCTAAAAACATGTTATCTGTTGGCAAGAGTATTTGGCGGGAAAGGGTATTGGCGTTTTAACTGAGTCTTGATGCGTAAACATAAGAAAAAAACTCTATGTGTACGAGAGATGCTGACTCTATACACACCATGCCGTTTATCTATGAAATTTGGCAAATATTTACTTTGGAGTATATATATATATATATATATATATAAACTGAAAAAAAAATATTTTCACTTAAAAAAATAAACAGAAAAGCACACTGAAGGTAAAAAGCGTAAGATTGTTGAATACTAACTGGACGACAAAGGTGGTAAATTTAAAGTATACGACTAAATACATCAAGAATACTTGCATTATTACGCTGGCATTCTCTGAATTATTCATTCACAGTCTAAGTATGCTAAATATAGTTCTCAAATAAAAATCAATAAAAAAATTTAAAAAAATGTAAAATAGAGATTCCATTCTAAAAAAATTACACCTAAACTTAATTATTATCATCACAAACGATTCTAATTGTTTTAAGAGAAGTTGATCATTTCAATGTACATTTCAAATGATTAATAGCACATAAGTCAATAATAGAATTTAACAATTGATAAATTTCCTACTATTTGAAATTAAATCTGTTCAAAGATTTTGAACTTCTGGGAATTAAATACATAATTCATATGCAAATGAAATAAATAACTTAATAAACCTGCTACAGCTATAAAAATACATCGTATCTTATATTTAAAAATCTAATATTCTCCTTTATATGAAAACTTTATCTTTACATATGAAAATATAAACGGAATATCTTGTCTATAAAGTATACATGCTTATCCAAAGTCTGTATTCTTTTTGCAGAATAAAAATACGCAACTTAAAAACTGATAAATCCATAAAATTAATGAATTTTGTTTAAATTTTAAGATAATTTACATTAGAGATAACATATTTTTTGTGTTAATATTTTTAAACAAACTGAATTGCATGTTTTTCTCCTATATAAACTTGTGTTAAATTTAGTATCTCTACGCACAATGGTCTATGTTTTAAATAAACTGATAGACGCATTGTATGCATTCACTACTATTCTTGGAATAAAATCTTATTTTATGAATTAAAATTTTTAGATTAAAGTCTGAATATTCTTGACATTAATTTTTGAATAATTTTAAACGAGAAATTCGGAGATATCTGTCAAATTTAAAGCATATGCTTCCGTGTTAAAAATCCATTTTTTCCATTCCCCCCCCCTTTGAATGTCTTTGCGTATGTTATCTGGTAGTTTGTTATTTGTTCCTAAGACAATTTTTTTTTATTTTATGAATTAGAATTAAAATTCGGGATATTTTAGTAGAACCTTATAACTGAAAATAGAATAATAATATTAAGAAAGCATTTTTTTTTTACTATTTTTTAAACATCCCGCATTTACTATTTATTTGATTTTTATACTGTTGCAATAGATTAAATATCATTTTAAAACATTCTCAGTGTGATTTGTTTTGTCTTTTTTGACATCGTTACAAATTAAGGTAATTTTAAAACGCTGTATTCTCTCTTTTTTCTCATTGACGCTGTAAATTTTGAAAGTGGAATGCATAAGAAGCTTATAAAGAATACTTATGATAAATATTAATTGCAAAATGCATATGCAGGTAAATTAACATAATATTCTAGCCGAATGAATGAAGATTAAATAAGATGAGTCTCAGTAAATGACAAATCTTAACAAAAAGTGGTTAGTCTAAAAAGAAACAAAGAAAAATTCTTCTCAAACTAAAAATTAAATAAGAAATTGAATTAATTTAGGGGAAATGAAATAATAGTCTACGAAATTGGGGAATACTGGAGAAAAATCTTTATTCTGCAGTGTAAATTAAAAACCTAAAATCTATTTTGTTGAATTGTTGTTTTTTTCCATAAATTTTTATTTTTCAAAGAGATAATTAAAATTCAATCTAGAACCTCAATTTATCTCATATTTCATTCCTAGAACTGCTTAGATTAGAAACCTGTATATTAATGTAACGATAATTCATTTGAAAGCAGTTTAGTTTTGAAATATTAGAGAAACAGAAGTGAATATTATTAATTATGAAGAAAATAAACATCACTTTAAAAATTTCTTTAATGTTACAGCAAGAGTTTCTCATGCAATGTAATAACAGATATCTGACTTTATTTTTTAATAAAGAAATTAATGCTCTAATATCATTTGCTCTCGAAATTTTATATTGACCTTTTAAAAAGGGACTTGAGAGTCGATTTTCAAAAAATACAACTTAAAATTGCTGAATAAAAATTAAATTAAAATCAGTGAAAAATTTGAAGGGCATAGAATTGGTTGTTTCAAGATTTGCATTATCTCAGGGCCCTGGAAGGTTTAAAATGGCCATGAATTTTTCTGAAATTATAAATAATTACATTGTTTAAAATATGGTTAAAAAACGCACAGCTAATCAGTAAAAATTTCAACAAAGGTGTAGGTGTATATTGTTCAAGGGTATATTACCAGAACTTCATTCAATAATGTTGTTAATGGTTTATTTTACATACAAGAAAGATCTATAAAAAAAGTAATTAAAGTTTCTGATGAACATATACTGCATATATTAATTTAAATTTATTACTACGTACATTAATGTAAATATTTTTTTAAATTCTGTTTTATATTTTATCTATAGATTTGTATTAGGGTTTAATAAATAGTGCGACTAGTAGAAAATTAAATTTGAATTCAGCTAATATCACCTACAAATTTTCGCAGATAAAAATTATCAGTTATCAAAATATTAAAATAAGTAGCTTACTAAATCTGAAGTGTATTATGTATCGTGTTCTTACAATATTTCATATACGAAATGCAAAGTCATGTAATGAACAAATAATTTATCTTTATCAGAGCAAATTCTTTTAAATGTAACAACATTGAAATTAAATCTACAATGATAAACAGAAAAGTTTAAATTTGTAAAGGTACTCTAGAAATTTTTTTAAAAAACTTATACAGCACGGAAAATTAACATTCGTAGTTGAAATATTTTCTTACTACTTACTTCATTTCAAGATTTGACTTTATAATTATTCTCACCTTACAAATCATTTCAATACTTTTAAAATCGTTTAATTGTTTTTAAGAAACAACCATTTTTTTAAAGTTCCTATATTTAAGTAACATACGTTTCAATGTTCAAACTTACTGAATTAAACAAACGAATCAAAAAGAAATAAAACAAAAACTAATGAAAACAATTTTTTTTGTTTAATGCAAATTGTTATATTCATGAAAAATAAATCTAGATTGTTGTTCCAAAGTCGATATAGAATTTATATGAAAAAATATCATTCGTCATTGCTTTTTATCATACATTTTCGAATAAACTCATTGAAAAGCAGTTCATGCTTCATAAAAAAAACAATGTGGAAAATATCGCATTAAATTGCATTAAACAACATTAAGTATTCGAAATTTTCTCAAGCATGTTAACTCTTGCCAAATTTGACACTTTCAGATAACGTTTAAACTGTTGTAGCCTCTTCTAAAACTCATCCTTTACAGTAACACAATCCCATTGTAAGCGAGAAAATTTATTGACAGTTTTATGACTTGTACGCATATGGGTGTAAGAAAGAGTCATACAACCGGTAGGCATCACTGAATGAAGTTTGTTTTGGATCTGCCTATCCCATGCCAGTTGCCAAGTTGAATAAATATGTTTAGTTAAAGACCTCTTAATGTCACAGTATGGAAGTCCTACGGACAAAAAAGAGCTTGCAGATTTTGCCACTAAGTCAGCCTCTTCATTCCCTGAGATACCTACATGACTCGGTACCCAACTAAACAGAATATGGAAACCGTCTTTTTTCAGGAGATGCAAAGTTAATAGAATTCTAATCGCAATCGGATGCATTCGATTGCTATAGTGAGAGAGTGTCTCCAACACACTCATACTATCGGTATAAATAATGAAGTTACGCTGAGATGAGGTCAAAATTTTCTCCAGAGCACAGAAAATTGCCATCAACTCAGCAGTAAATACAGAACAGCAATCATGTAAACGATAGCTCAGTGTATCAAATGGAAATATTATGCCACAACCGACATGACCATCCGATTTTGAGCCATCCGTGAAAATTGGTACCAAAGAAGAATACCGATAGCGATGATGAAAAAACAGGCATTTAAAAATTATTGAATCATTTGACGATTTATCAAATCCTGCAAAGGGATTCATGTAAGAAAACTGTGGAATATCCCAGGGGGGAAAACAAAATAAATCTATTGTCTTAATTATAACATTTGAAAGTCCCGAGTCATGTAAGAGTACTTTTGTTCTCTCACTAAATGGAAGAATGCAAGAGGAACGAGCATCATACAGTTTACGAAGACTGATTGGTAGTGTTAGATTACTGATAGGATGATTCGACAAAGATTTTGTGCGGTAATAATAACATGCAGATAATTTTTTACGCCTTAAATCAAGAGGAAGTTGGCAGCAAATAGCATAAAGGCTCTCTACTGGAGAGGTACGAAATGCGCCAGAACAAATCCTTAACGCAGAATGGTGAATTGTGTCCAAACGTCGCAGGAAAGAAGCACGTGCTGACCCATACACCCGTAATCCATCCGAGAGAGGATAACTGCTTCGTATATATGGAGCAGAGATGTTCGATCCGCTCCCCAAGATGGTTTTGAGAACACCTTCACAATATTTAATGATTTCTCACATTTCTTCCGGAGGTTTAAAATATGAGCAAGAAAGGAGAGTTTCCGATCAAAAATTACTCCTAGAAACCGTATTTCATAAACAACTGTGATGGGCGTATTTCGTATTTGAGTGATAGGGTCTAAATGGATATTTCTTTTCCTACAGAAATGAACACACCGGCTCTTCTCAGGAGAGATAGTATACCCATTTTTATCGCAACAAGTCACTACTTGATTAACGGCATTTTGCAATTGTCGCTCGATTAAACTCATATTGCTACCTTGACATGATATTTGCCGATCATCAACATAAAGTTATCCCTGAACATATGATGGTAAAACAGATAAAACCTGACTAATATGCACAGTAAAAAGTGTAACATTGAGGACACTTCCCTGTGGTACTCCCTCAGGTTGAACAAAAAAATCAGAGTAAAAGTTGCCTATACGGACTCTAAAAGTCCGATGTGATAAAAAGTTCTGTAAAAAAAATGGGGAGATTTCCCCTAAAACCAAAGTTATAAAGAGTCGAAAGTATACCATAGCGCCATGCCCGGTCGTATGCCTTCTCAATATCAAAAAATATAGAGACCAGGTGATTCCTCCTAACAAAAGCATTACGTATCTGGGTTTCCGGCAAAATGAGGTTGTCGAAAGTAGATCTACCTCTACGGAAACCACTCTGCAACGGAGCGATGCATCCTTTTTTCTCTAGTTCAAATACAAGACGTGTATTGACCATGCGCTCAAATGTCTTACAAAGGCAACTTGTCAGTGCAATTGGTCTGTAGTTCAGAGGATTTGATGGTTCCTTATCAGGTTTTAAAATTGGGATCACAATAGCTTCACGCCATTGTGAGGGATATTTTCGTTCAAGCCATATTCTATTAAATAATGCAAGCAGATTCGAAAGGGAAGTTGCATTCAAATATCGGAGCATAATATAGGTGATCTCATCTGGCCCTGGACTGGTATCATGAGATTGAGAAAGGGCCACTTGCAGTTCAAACATCTTGAATTCACAGTTATATGGAGAAGGACATCGATCATGAAAGCGCAGACGCAACCGCTCTGCGGGATTCTTAATTGCCAGAAAAGTTGGACTATACGAATCTAATGCAGAAACTTGTGCAAAGGCTCGACCGAGAGTATTAGCTACATCTAAGGGGGCGGAATGCGTCTTATTTCCTGTATTTAAGACAGGAATGGAGGTTTCCCAACATATTCCATTAGCAGCCTTTACTTTTCTCCACAAATGTTTACTGGAGGTGGAAGATGTGGTTGATGATACGAATTTAACCCAAGATTCCCTCTGACTACGAAGACGAATTCGGCGAGCAAGGGCTTTGGCTCGTTTAAAAGCAACAAGATTTTCTGTTGTCGGGTACCTTCGAAAGATGTTCCACAATTTTTGTTGTTGTTTATGACTATCGCGGCAATCCTCATTCCACCACGGTCTGCGGAATTTTCTTAGACGTGGGGAAGTCTTTGGGATAGTAGCATTTGCGGCATTTATTATGCTGTCAATGACATGTTGTACTGCTTCTGTGATGTCACAAGTGCTAACCATAGTTTCTGTAATATCTGCCAATTCTGCGAATGCATTCCAGTCTGCCCGTTTGAATAAGAACCTTGATGGACAAGGAGTCTCACCACCACCATCAGCGTGGGAGACAATAACTGGGAAGTGATCACTGCCGTATAAGTTATTGCTAACCTTTAGAGTGAGAAATGGCAGCAGTTCAGGTGTACATATGGCCAGATCAATTGTATGGAAGCTGCGTGTGGGTTCGTGGAAGTAAGTTTTATCCTGGCTATTTAGCAGGCAGAGACAGTTATTAGTAATAAACTGCTCAATTTGTCTACCACGTGAGTTTGTACTATCCGAACCCCACAAAGTACTATGTCCATTGAAGTCGCCCAATAAAATGAAAGGGGTAGGAAGCTGGTCTATTAAGTTATCAAGTTCTTGCTGACATATAATATAATGAGTTAGTAAGTAAATACAGCAGACTGTGATCAAAGTTCGTATGTGAACTTGTACAGTCACAGCCTGTAAAGGAGTATGCAAAGTAAGAGGTGTGCTAGGATACAAATTTGAAGTAAAGATACAAACACCACCTGAATTACGAGATCCAGTGTCTGTATCTTTCCGCACACAATTATAGCCTCTTAAGTTAAGTGGAATGTTAGGTGTCAATAAGGTTTCTTGAACACCGAAACAAACAGGATGAAAAATATTAAAAATGGATTTGATGTCCTGAATTTTAGACCGAATGCCGCGACAATTCCAAGAAAGGAAGGTACCCATTAAGAAATTCAAGTTGCAGGAAGAGAAAGAATGCCAGTGTTGCGGAAAACTCGCAACTCATTCCAAATTCATCCTCATCCTCCGAAGGATGGAGTTTGAGGTCGGGACTGTTTTGTGTGCCTCCAAAAACGGATGTCAAGTCTTTATGAGCAATCCCTTGACTAGCAAGTCCCAAAGCTACAGAGTTTTTAGAAACAGTTTTCTTCAATTTTGACGATAGATCAGATTTTGATAGTCCCCGCTTTGCAAGCTTTAATTTAAGAGATTTATCTGATTTTGATTTCCTTTGCTTTTTACCTGGCTTTCCAGGGTCAGATATGTTGTTTATTGAGTCTTCTGTATCAGAATCCGAGAAGTTTTTTAATTTCATTTCCTTATTATTCTTAGTGCAATTTCTGCAACAACAGTTTTCACAAAAGCTTTTCTGGACCACGGCTGCATAGCTTGCACCAGGTAACGGTGTCTGTGCAAGAACTTTTTTTCGTGCTTCAGGGTAAGAGATTTCCTCTTTAATTTTTGTAGTTGTGATTTGTTTTTCAAGTTTCCAGCGTGGACATAACCGAGAGAAAGAGGTATGATCGCCCTTGCAATTTACGCATTTCTCTGGGGCGGAACATTCATGACTTTCATGCACTTTTTCAGAGCAACGGGCGCAAGTAACAGTTCCGCGGCAATTTGCTTTCGAGTGCCCAAAACGCTGGCACTTGAAATACCTAAGTGGATTTGGGATATACGGCCGGACTGATAGCTTGATATAACCGGCATATATGAAATCTGGCAGTTTTGGTGAATTAAAAGTAAGTATGTGATGCTTGGTTTCCAGAATTTGTCCCTCTCGCCGAATGGTAATGCGGCGAACTTTTATAACACCTTGCGGTTTTAATTCTTTTTCAATATAATCTAAGGGGAGATTAAATATCTCACCGCAAGTAATAACTCCTTGAGATGTGTTTAATGAAGTGTGAGGACTAACAGTTATTGATATCGTGGCCAGAGCTTTCAATTTTTGAATAAGCTGCGCTTGCTTTCGAGTACTGACCTCTATAAGCAAGTCTCCAGATCGCATTTTTTTAACAGATGCTACTTCACCTACTGTTGCGGAGATAGATTTTTGAACTAAGAAAGGAGACACCGTATCAAAAGTTTCATTTTTTTCAGATGTACGTTTAAAGATATGAAATCTGTCGAAATGATGTTCAAAATTGGAAGTAATTTGTACCTTATGACGCCCACCAAAGGGACCACGTTTGGAAAAGCCGATACGATATAGTAAGAAATTCGGGCCCGACGGCACCACCCACCATGGAGCCCAACACGGGATGGCAGCCACCGGCTCTAGATATTCCCAGCCTCGGCGCTTACCATAGTGCTAATCGGTACCTATACGCTGGTAATTACCCCCGGGGAACAGTGACCACCCTTAACGCTAAGCCCAAGGAGTAACCCCTTCGCTTGATGCCTAGCAAACTCACCACTCAGGTGGCCAGCAACCAGCCGATTGATGCACCGGGGACCACAGTGCACCACCCGTCTAATGGGTCGCCATGCACGGCAAACACGTGGGGGTATTTGCTGTCCATGAGAAGCAAGAAGCAAACAGAGTGGCGACAGCTTCTCATGGAGAGCTCCCTCAACTACCCTCGAGGGAAAGAAGGATTAAGCAGACATCAGAAGGCTAGTGGAGGATAAACGTAAAGGAAGGAAAGATTCCTGGGTACCTCGGGATTGGGACCCCGTACTCACCTAAAGAAGGTGAGCCCCTGAGGGGGTAGGTTTAATCGAAGCAGCTTTGGCAGCCAGATCAGCTAGTTCATTGCCATAGAAACCAATGTAGGCTTTAACCCAATGTAATGATATATTACCATCTATCAGACTTTTAACATCTTCTATTAGATTATTCTTTGGATTAAATTTTTGCAGAGCCTTCAATACACTCAGGCTGTCAGTGAAAATATGATAATGCAAATTCAGCTGTTTTCATAAGTAATCATATTAGAACACTCAATTGATTTGCCAAAAATATGGATATCTTTATAGTGATTTTTATAGAATACCATGCGGTTTCTATTTCACAAATCAGATCAACTGGTTCAAGACCACTAATTGTTTGTAGAGCAGCTGTGGCTGTTGTACGGAAAACCCTCGTTATTGCTAGCAGTGCTTTGCGTTGCACGCTATTGATCTTTTGTCTTTGTCTATTTGTGCCCTTCCACCAGGCTGCAGCTGCATGCACTAAAATTCTTTCTAAGGCTCTTTTGTATAAAATTTTGACTACTTTTCCTGAAATTCCTCTGTTGTACTTGCCTATTGTAAGTCTATTTAAAATTTTAGTCATCTTGATTCCCACGTGATTTATATGGGCCGTACCATTTAATCTGTCATCAATAATGATACCAAGAATCCTCATATTTCTTGTGAGCTTGATTGATTTACCAGTATACGAACAATACGGAGTGTGTTTATAACGCCCTTTCTTCCCAAAAGGAATAAGCTGCGTTTTTGCAAGCGCAAAAGTAACAGAATCCTTACTCCAACAATCTAACTTTTTCAATGCGCTTTTAACCATATCTTGAATTTTATGCTTACTGATTGCTGCATCATAATACCTATACTGAATCTCTGATGGTTTTAAATATACTCATAAAACTTATAAATCGAAGATTAGGAGAACTTTTTTTCTCCGCTACTGCCGTTTTTCACCAAATAACGAACGCAGTTTTTGATACCTTTTGATCAAGTAAAGATTCTTTCCCGATTCAAGGCCGATGCTTGTAGAATTAAATATGGGTGGAAATTTGGTTTGAAGAGTCACGTTTACTAGCACTATCAGGGAAAAATACCAGATATCCCAAACTATCAAGGCCAGCCAGAAACAAAGAAAGTTCAAAGTTTTTATTGAAAATGAAATGGTAGCTCTTTCCCCTTTCGAAGTTTATCATCCCAACATTATTAATAATAGTGTACTCAAAATATAGTGCTAAAATAGCTTAGTTAAAATGTAATCCTAAGCCCAGATTTTTCAGTAACATCACAAGTTATAATTGACAGTGATGATTTACTATCAAAGACGCGTACCATGCTATCGGCCCTGAACTATTTTTAGATTTTAATAATTGTAATAGCCACTACTGCGTATGAAGATTGAAAATGGCACATTAATTTGAGACAGAGATTCATTCATTCATTCGCATTCAGTTTAATGAACTCCAAACTCTTCAACGTATTTTAATTTTTAATTAGACAGACAATTATAAAATAAAAAGGCATTTACAGGTTGAACATTCCAAAACCAAATCCTCATTTCCTTCACAGACTTGTAAGGTCCAACATAAATTTTATTAGTTTGTCAATGTACATGTCAAAATTGAAAAGAAAGGTAAAAGGAGGATTAAAATAGAATTGTCACTTGACCATTTAACTCATTTCTGAAAAATATTCAAACTATAAAATAGAAAATGCATATCCATGACGTTTTATCAAAACGAAGACAATATTGAATACAGTCCCCTCTCCAAAACATATAATAAAGCTGACTCTGTAGCCTGTCTTGTTTATAAGTGTAAAGGAAGATCAACAAGGGCTTGTCTTCACACTATCGGCATGCAAAAGAAAGAGAAATATTGGCTGTCTTATGATCTTCGTTAACTTATACATCGTTTCAATCCTGTAAAAATCTTAAAATTCGCTAAATATATATTTGGGATCCTAAATATTCACATGGAAACTGTCAGAGATATCTTACTAATTGTAAAATGCAGAGGATACTCGATCGGAAATGTAGAAAATACTATTGAAACTGACTCAATAAACCAGGAAAGGGTTCTAGTTTGGGAACAGGTTTCATCCGACACCTTTTCTGAAGAGAGTTGAATTCTCATTAATCAGACAGCTTCACATGACTTTGAAATCCTTTTTCAAACCACGGCATTCTTGGGTTTTGAAAAGAATAATCTCACATTCAAAAATCGATAAATGATTCTATGCCGACTTCTTTTTCTTGTACCGAAATTGTTTAAATATACTTCTATTTCGTAGCGTTGTAATAGCTTGTAGTAAAATGCAAAAAATATAGGTAGCATCATTTAAAATTTATTAGATTCAGAAAATTCGAGAGCCTGTGTGCTTTAGATGGTCGTTATAAGTTTATTGTTGAAAAGAATATGTGATCGTATTTTTTTTTTCAAATTCATTTTTCACTAAATACACTTAATTACTTTTTAAAATTTATTTTCTTCGAAACACTATATTCAATTTAATAAGTAAAAATAGTTTTCTAAGTGTATTCGCTGATTCAATTTCACTCGTATTTATTTTATTTGAGGTCTTAAGATATGTAGAAATAATTTGTGATTGCTGACACTTCTCAATGGGAACCGTTTTCGAAAGACACTTGATCGCTGCATAACTATGTGTTTTTCACTCCAGATGTTTGGTTTGATTTCATCAGTTTTTAAAGCATGGAAGAGCTCGTTATGTCTATACATGCAATAGATATTCAACTGTCAATTTTGTTACAACTTTGAAGTAATTCTACACCTTGCATTCTTTCAAGGGACAAAAATCATTAATCCTAGAATAACTTGCTCTACATTCCATGCTCTATAAAAACCTCAATTCTTGTTTCATATCTTTAAAATAATAAGAATTATTTTAGCTGAGTCAACCACTAATTTTATTTCGCAAATACAATTCAAATGAAAACACATTATTGCTTTGGAGGTTGTCAGTAGCCAGCTTCATTTTAAGACCTTCCGATTTGGAGAGAATTCTCGAATATAATTCCTCCGCATGTGGAAACCAACATTTACAAAGGCAGGAATCCATGTAATGATTTTCACAATTTTTATTTCATATGTATGTGTATGACCCCCAGAACCATCAACAAAAATAGCTCTCTACCTAAACTCCATTTTTAAGAAGCATAAAAAAATAACAATTTGGCAAATAACCATCTTCAAATTTTTGGTAGTTTTTCGTCAATTAAAGCCCATAATTTTACAATCGTGATGCTCTATGTTTATAGTACCAATATAAATTAAAACAATACTTTCCTTGGGTATGATCAATACAATTCATCCTTGTTCATATGATTAAATAAATATTATTAATATGGAAATGAAATGATATAAATGTTTCCTGACATATTCAAAATAATATGGATTATTTGAAATAAATCATTAGAAAGGATTTCTTATACAATACTACTAGTCCAGTTTTGCCCATTTTTTCATCGTGTAAACTTTCGTGTTGCTAGATATATCATCGATAATCATCGACCCCCTATTACATCTCAGTTTTAAAAGAAATCTGAAAAACGCTAATCGCATTCCTGTAAGGTAGTTAACTCCACAGTTTTCTATGATCTCTCACCAATACCGATAGTCCGATTTCATTTATGTGAAAACTCCTGAGCCCAAGACATGTCATCACCTCCAATTTTGGTACGAAATCTCCAAATCCGAACTTTACAAAAAAAATTTCCTCCTTTCGGACCAAGAAATACTTAGACATGTCCCAAAATTTTATCGAATTCAATTTGTAATTGAAGAGAAAAGCTTTTAACCCCTTTGAACTTCATCAACAGTCGCTTACTCAATTAAAGCTTACATTTTTAATTATAATCGTCGGAGAAAAATTAAAAATGCCCCATCATCAGCAACTATACCGAATCCAAAAATTATTTTCACAATTTTGCAAGCAAACGACCATGCTCATTATGTTCCATGTTGCATTTAAAATTTGCTCGTTCTTAGGTTGTAAAAATATGTGATGTATCAAAGTTGGTTCAAGCCATTAAATTTATATTTTTTACAATGTTGGGCAACAGCTGATTTTCGAATAAGAACTCTCTTATTTCGAACGATGTTTTAAGAATCTTTGAATTTTATTTATTATGTTTAAAAATAACAATCTTAGAAAACATCTAAATAACATTGAAGGTCACATATAAATCCAAAGCTTTATTGCTGATGATTTTCAGTTTGCACTCAACAATGCGGAACATATATACGCACTTCCTAATTTAAAGTTTCATCTTAAAGTTTGAAAAACGCAATCACTCAGTTTTTGAATCCCCAAAAATCTCTTCATATATATATTCGTTAAAAAACCATTTATGCGACTGATGCATTAAAATTGTTCATTAATATACTCTAGTATATGTAGTGTAGAGAAAATATATCGAAGGGGAATTCACTCGTTTCGAACGATGTCAAAAACATTCCTCCTTAAACTTTTAACGAATCTCCAAGCTTCAGTCTTCTCTGCGTTCGAAAAAAAACATGTTTGGAAAATGTTCGTCTATCTGACAATGACAAAAACCATTCAAAAACGCTTTTCAAATTTCTGTAAAACTTTGAATAAAATCTGTTCGCATGAAGTTGTATTGACCAACTCATCAATTATAGTTAACATGATAGCTAGAAATCAAAGAGAGATAGATAATTTAAATTCGGTTCATAACTATAATATCTATAGAGCACACGTTGTTCAAATTTGGAGATAAGTCTAAGAAGTGAGCCATATCCATTTCAGAAACATGTAAACGCAATATATAATAGATTTAAAATGTTATTTTGTAACCACAATTGTCATTCTCTGTCTAATTTAAATCGGTTAAGGAAAATTTGCAAGAAGCAATTGCTTGGTAGGGATTAACCGCCAAGACCGAAAATCATTTTTTATACCAGATTCGGAATAAAATTCGTGATGTTGTTAGCTGAAAGACATTAAATATACAAAATGATAAAATTCGTCCGAGAATTTATTACCTTCAGTGGCGATATCTGCAACTGTTGTAAATTGAGAAGAAGCTTATATCCCAGCAAATATTTCCAATTCGATGTAAAGAGTGTATTTTATGTTCTTCAAAGCAGTTTCACCTCTTTCACTTTAAATGAATAGTATTTTTGGACTTAATTTACTCAAAAAATCACAAATAGTGGAAAATGTGGACTTCTACGATATTTCATTCAAAATAAAGACTGTCATCTAATTAAAAAGGAAAAAAAACTGTACGAGAATGAGGAGTTATTTTATGTTCAGAAAATGTAATTCATTGGAATTTTAAGAATGACTATCAGTTAAAATTACAAAGACATAAATAGCTCTGAATAAACTGAAGCGTTTAAAAAATATCTGTGCATTTTTCTTAATAGAATTTGAATTGAAGAATTTTGCGATTTATGACACGCGCTAATTTATATAACTGCAGAAAGAGAATTTAATTAATTTTTATTTAAATCCTTGTCGGTCGAAACCCTTTCAGCAACAGACAAGCTTCCTTTGGAAAGGCCTATCAAATGCGGAAGGAAACACGAGTCCAAGAAATGATGACGCGGAGTCAATTCTTGGACTCATGTCTGAGAAGTGTATTACGTGGGTTAGGAGCCATGTCTATTCAGATGAGTTCCATCCTTGGAACAAATGGCTTAATAAAGTATACCGTATATTTCAGTTTTAAAAAATTCCGTTCTGTAAAAGTTTTCTTCCAGATTTCTGCTAGAAATAATATAGGAATCTATAACTTTTTAAACGTTTATAGTGAGCCCATGTATCCAATACTGATGTGGGATTCTGGGTAAACAAATTTCATTCTTGAATTTTTTGTAGATATACATTATTAATTATTTTTTTCTTTTTTCTTGCCTTTGCTTTCACGTGAGAGATAAGAATCTACCTCACCCTTAGATGAATCGACATCAAATGAATAATTAGCAGCTGAATCTTTGAAGATGAAGAAATCGACTACTTCATTCTAAGGAAGAAATGCCCATCCATTCTTTGAAGCAGTTTGGAGAGAGAAAGAAAGACTCGGTCATCGTGCACGTCCTCGAGATATCGTCTGAATAGGCAAGAGCTCAAGCAGTGTGGCCTTCGAATTTCTTCAAAAAGCAACCTCAATATTGCTAACAAATGGATTCAGTTCAATTCTTTCTCGGTAACAAAAAAAAATGTCACACTTTGACATCTTTGTAGTACGCTTAAATGTATTCGGAGCAAGAACTATTGACAAAGCCGCGATGCATGCTTTTAATTCAAACTATTATTAGATGTATTTATTGATACTGGACAATCCTGGTATATGATTACTTATTGTATTTCACTTTTAATTTTTTGTAATCCCATATGGAGAGTTTTGTAACAAGTCTGATGTAATTTAAATGCATATATGTATCGATTCTCCAACAAAAGAAACTTTAAGAAGTGATCGCGTGGGCACGTATTATCTCGCATTCAGTCACCTTTGTTCTGTGAGCTGGCTGCGACGGATTCGTTGTCAGTAGGCATGTGTTCTGTGTGTCTTATTTTCTTTTTAAGCTCAACAGCTTAACAGTAAGAATGCAGTATATCTATAATCGCTATTTATAAGCTGAAAATTCAAAGCTAAGCGATATATAACTCATTTCTTAAATGTTAAAGATATATTTCAAAATAACGTCACTATAATCATTATTAAAGTATTTAATTATAATTATTTAAATATTAAATAAAATAACCTTGTTTTAGTAAGATTAATTATACTTTGAGTTATTATACTTGAGTTATTACACTGTGATTAATTATATTTTGAATTTTTACTCTCTATTTACTTTATATTATGGCAGCGGAATTAAAGTAATTTGTTTCTGTTTCTTGAGAGAAATATGAAATTTCGATTCAGATCCAGGTTAGCTGTTTATTTAACTTACAGGCAGTGAATATTCACATTTTGCGAAATGGTCGCCTGCTCTAGTATAGAAATCAAATGCTTGTCCCCTTTGAAAGGCTGCATTTTTCCCGTAGCTTCAAAATAGGATGTAATGCATCGAAGCTTGCACCACCATATTTCGCATTCAGACACTTTTCTATAAGCTGCATGCGAATGATGCATAGTTGGGCCTTTCAAATTTATTAATATTAGTAATGATGTAATTCTTCCGTATAGAAAAAGAAATATTAACCAAATTTTACTAAATTCTTTCGAAGTAGTAGAATCAGGTGAATTTATTTTGTATGGTTATATTTATTGATACGTTTACTCGTTTATTTTGAATACCTAATTATGATATTACTCTCTTCACTATCAGCCTCGTCTGTCTCTGGTCCCTGAAAAATCATTCGTTTTTGAACTGGTGTAAATTTAAGCGATCTACTCGGTATCTATTTATATAAACCTGTGAGGTGCTTCGCAATTAACATAGATGACTCTACTTGTGGAACCGCACATAAAATGACGTAGATAATTCATAGTGATATACGTAAAAGCCTCTACGAACAGTTAAAAATCTCTACAAAATTTTGGATTTTAAAACCGAGTTGTTAAGCGGAATTTGTAGCAGCGACCACGGATTCAAGTCAATTTACATCAGTGAAGGCCCTTGAACCGGTCCGTGCATCGCTGTCGTTATTGTGTTTTTTTTCGAAAGTGCCTTAATTTTCGAGTTCTCTGGGTTTGCCTTGCCAAAAATATCTATAGATAATCCCAATACTGATTAATTGTGATTAGTTCGTTTTTCTTCTGCCGAAGGTAAATGATTAATGCACAATTATCACTTTTTGATTCGGTTATGTTTCTTTTACTTCCTCTGAATTTCGACCAAACTGTATATTCTTCCCATTTCATTATCCGCTATCAAACGACATTGCCCCTTTAAAGGAGGTTTGAGTTCGATGTTTGGGAAGTGTAAGTCACCGACTTCCATCCATTTATTTAAAATCCGTTTCTTTAGTGCGACTAGAGTTTGAACTTTAAACCCTAGTCGCACGACAGAAGTTTTGGGAAGGAATAGCTTTTTGTCGATACAACGCAAGGGTCGATTCAAAATCCCTTTCAATGAATTCATAGATTTTCCTTAATATCCAATGTTGAAGCAGAAAACGCAGTTGGGTTCTGAATTTGTTTTAAAACTCCTTTTTCGTAGCACTACACAGAACAAATTTTTACAGTCAAAGGAATTTACTGTTAATCAAAGGAATTTTCGAACTGTTGGCGCGATTAGTGGCATAAAATTTTCTTTACAAAGCTGGGATATTATTTTTTAACTTGCATGACAGTGGGAAGTTTTGAAAACTATAAGAAACTAAAGTCATAACTTTCGTTATGTTGGTTGTAAACTAACCATGTCTGTTACTCAAACCTGTATTAGCATATATCGAAATAATATAATTTGTTCAATTGTTTCTAGTTTTTTAAGCACAATTTTCGAAAATAACAACAAAAATGGTAGCGTTGTTTTTTCTGTAAGTGAAAGAGAATAAATTTGTAAATGTCCTATGTAGGTAAACTTTTAAACCTCTCCAGCCCGGAATCTATTGGTTTGTGTATGCATGTTTACAATCTCTTGTATTAAAACGAGACGAATTATGAATTTTCGTCAGAGGCAACGCCGTCGATTTTGAATAGTGGTACGACTTGGCTGTTAAAAACAATTTTTGAGTAATTTTTATGAGAATATGAGCAAAGAAAAACATTTCCAATAGTTGATTCAGAAATACGAGCTGTTTCAATTTATATGCGGAATTTCTTAACATGCGATATAGATACAGATTTAATGAAAGTAATTCATTTATGACATGTCCTGCAGCACTAATAGTTGGGATCAAAATACCTGTAATATATGTGCTATTTTGTAAGGATTCTAACTCAAAATTCTTTTCGATTCCTAATTAGATTCCCATCAGCATCTGATGCTGCTGCATGAAACACAATTTTGTTCTTAATTGGATGATTGATTTCAATTCAATCTCTCATAGCGAATTACAGTCAAGATTTACCACGCCATTTCAAATTTTCTGTGCCTTCTAGTTTGAGGTTTTCAACATAATTTGATACAAAATTTTAACTATACAGTGACAACCTCAACGATCATTATGAGAAGTATTGAAAATCAAAGCTGCCAATTGTTGGTAGCGAACCGACTATGACTTAAGAAATTTCTGCTTCCCAGATAGCAACTTTTATCTACAGAATAATACGTGTTTAGTAAATTTTGTTCGGTTGGTACTAAAATTCTACTAGAGGGTCGTGGTTTTGTCGATCAGCAAAAGACCGTACAGTGCTTCATGTTAATTAGAATTTTTATTAGCACGGAATCTCTAGCTTTGCATAGATCTCTAGTTTTGCACACATATCCTCTAATAGGGCATTATAACTATTGAAACCGTATTTATCATGAATTTTCGTCTGAGGTGACCTCTTTACGCTGTAGTTGATTAGTGGAACAGTTTGATTATTATTAATTTGATTAATCGAATTTTTAAAAACAGTTTTTTTTTTCAATTTATGAGAATATGGGCAGCGATAAATATTTAAAAATGGTTGATTATATGTACAAACTATTTCAATGGGCATCAAATTACTTCATTTACGACATATCCTGTATTATAAATATTGATTAACAAAATGCTGGTATGAGGTGTGGTATTTTAAAAGGCATATTTTTTATAATGACCGACACATTCCTTGCATGAAATGAAGCCGCATTTTAACTGGAAAATCTATCTCGAAACTGACCGTATTTGTAAACAAGCCTCAACATATCGGTATTTTCCCGCCATTTCCCACACAGCTAAAATATGTATAGATGACGTTGTAATTCAAGCACTCCCGTTTATATTTGATTAATTAAACAAAATTAGGGTCACTTAAATAGAAGGAACTTTTGAAATAAACCAATAAGAGCTCTAAAGATAAATAATTAGGCAACATGCTTGTGGAGAAGGTAAGCTAAATCTTTATAAATATATCACATTGGAATTTCAGAAATAGAAAAACTGATATCAACCAAAAATTTTATTATTTCCGTTGGCAATCGGAATTCTCTTATCCTTAAGTTGCAGATTGTAAAAACAGTAGATAATATAAAATTTTTAATGTAATCTATGAGCCACAGAAAAATAGGAAAATTAAATATAGTGGAGATGGAGTGAGATTAGTTTTCGCTTACAGTCAAAGAAAATGAAGAAACTTTCTCTTGAGACACTGACTTCAAGAAGAGAAAAACATCTTGACACTATTTGCACAAACTATTACTAGCTTCTCTCTAGTTCTAAAGGAAATGGCCCTGCTTTATTATTTACTAGACGCCTTTGGCGAACAGCTGGGTCGCCATGAGTTATGCTTTCTAAAATTTTCAATTAAATACCTGTGTTCCTTGTTCGCTTTATAACTTTTCAGAGATATATATTTAAACTTCAAACTCCGATAATCAAGTAACTCGTATTATTATAGTAGCCTTACGATTCTTTGTTCATTGCACTATACATATATTAATGATTAGTAATCAATTGTTGCGGAGTTATGGGGAAAATATCACATCTTATATTTATTCTATAACATGACGCTACCATTTCACCATGTGTTGAACATCACATTCCTCGGTTTAAGATACATAAGTTTGCAATAAGAGTTGATTTAATCATCCCATTTGAGTTTTTGTCAAAGTGATAGCAAAGCATTGGTACGCTCTAAACGTGTTCCTCCAGGTTAAATTCTACTTCCATTTTATGAGAAATTAATTGTTGAAAAATAGTTACAATATTTTTTTTTAAATCGTTCAAAATAGAAACTTATAAATTAAGTTAAAGCATTGTTATGAATGAAAAAAAGTCATTTAAAAAAGGATTTAAAAACAGTTTTGTGCTGTAATAGTTTTGGAAATTGTCGCAGAACATTTCCAAATGTTAGCTTAATTTTTAAATAAAAATTTCAGAAATAACTCCTTCATGGTATACTTTTTCATCCTCCAATGTAAAATAAAAGTGTGGTAGCTCTAGATTATATCGTTTAGTGTGTAGTGCCCAAACATACACGAATTCATTTATATACACAAACACATATTCATTTTATTATCAGCTCGGAGTAATTCTAGACATGATTGGCCTGAAATTGATATTTTTTTTAAGATGATGAACGGAAAGATCTAAAAGAACACGTTTTCCTGATAATATTCTTTTATTTTTATAAATCAGTCATAATGATTGATTAAGAAGACTGATTGATGTAGCAACTTTAATTTAATATATTAAAAAATATATTTTGTAAAATATGGCTCACAGAGCAAGGTATGAAAAAAATCTAATTCTCATTATTCATCAATGCATGGTTTGACTCAAGCTTTTATTTTACAAATTGTCCATTGGACCAGAATTTGAATGCATATCCTGTATAATTCAATCAGGTTTACCGTAAATAAAGATGACTTATTGAATTAATGATTTAGATATTGCAAATGAATATAGAATCCTTTGCCTTGCATTTTAAAGAAAATATCGCGTTTTATATTTATTTTACTTTATCCAGTCACGTGCTGAAAGTTATATTTTTCTAGATTTAATTTGCAATAAGAGTTGATGTTTTTTTAATCTGAACTTCCACTAATATGATGGCAACACGCTGATAAAACCCAACTTTTTCCCCCTTGACGTGCTCGTGAAGATTAAATTTAATTCTTTTGTCCGGAAAATATTATTGAAAATATGATTAAAATATTTCTTTAAAAATAGAAGCTTATGTTATATGTTAAAACAATGATACTATCAGAAAGTTAATTTTTTTTAACTTTATGCAAAAATCATGTTTGAGCTATAAAATCTTCGGAAGTTATACCCGAAAGATTTCAAAATTTAGCTTAAATTTTAAATAATTCAATTCTAATTAAAAATTCGAAAAAAGGACCCCGAGATGCACATTCCCGACTTCCATGGTATACATGTACCGAATGTGGTAGTTGTAGATCCAATGTTCTGGCCTGTAGAGCGCCAACACACACACAAAAAAAAAGCTCATTGTGTGTGTGTGTGTGTGTAAGTATAGATATTCCAATGTTATTAGAAACCATTATTTTAAGCTTCACAATATCATTAGAGATAATAGTTAAAGAGAAAAAATCCTATTGCTGCTTTAATTTATTTGAATTAAAATATATTTATCTCTTTCTCGCGGTTATTCTGCTACAAATATTAACTAACGTATCAAAATTACACTTATGATTCAAATTCTTTTATTAACAACATTCTAAAATATTGAAATTTTCACATCGAATCAACATAAATTTTCGTCGCTTTTGTCCATTCATTATTTTTTCAAACAAACAACATGTAAGTAATTAATTCAGTGTCCCCTGGAATTGCAGTTTGGATTTGCGGAACTCGATTTGAAATCGCAATTATTTCAGGCAATGACTTGTTTAAAATTGTCAAAATAACATCCTCCCGCTGAGGGGATAAGGCCACAGTTTTACTAAGAGAAACACCTTCCAATAGAAATAATGCATAAAATAGTCATCGCTTGTTAATTCGATTACGTTGGTCAAACAACTCTTTCGACTTCAAATATTTAGATCTAACAAATCTAGTTAAATCTATGCTAAATCAAATCAGTTGGATCTATTGTATTTTTAATTTTCTCCATTGCAGTCTACATTCTTCGACAGTGACTTCATTTTTAGATATGATGGCAAATGGTTATATTGAATGGTTATACTTACCTACTGAATGGTTAAATTTAACTTGATGAAAGGAAAGAATGGAAAAAGGTAAGAAAAAATTTAAAGCATAGTATATAAAGAGGCAGCAGATTTTGTGAAGTACCTCAAATTTTATAACAAGTGAAATTCCAAAAATCAGTGTTTTTCTAAAAGTAATAAAAAAAGTTCGTGATTTTAAGACATACGAAAATTATAAAATTAGGCCATTTGAAAAGAAATATCTTTCTGAAGGAAGAGTCTTAATGTGTAAAACAACGAAAGCTATTTTCTTGATATTTCAATTCTGCTGCATTATTTCATACTTGGACAGAATTCCTATATCTACCGATTGCTTTCAAAATTATTATTCACTACTGACATCAGTAAATTTGCACAGATCAAAGTTACCGTTCCATTTGAAAACACTAAACCTTCGTTGCAAATTTACGAATAATATCGCATAGTTAGGATTGTAACTAACATACAGTATTATTAAATTTGAAGCATAAGAAATCATGATATCCATTTCCCGAATATTACATTTTAAAGCTAAACTGAAATACTCCTTTCACGTTATTGGAGATGTAAAAAATGTATTTAAAATTGCTATCTTTAAAAGAAATACTGAAATTTTTCTAAAAAGAAAATTACAAAATTAATCTGAAATAACAAATAGAAACTTAGTAATTAAGTTGCTTCTATATTTCAAATTGTAGAGATTTTGATTTTAAATCTCGCATCGAAAAATTCGACAAATTATTACGTGACAATAGAAAATCAACTTTTCTTTATACAAATCGCAAAAGTCAACCTAAAAACCACACATTTTCGATATATTGGACCATGCTTTAAACACTGATATACAGCGAAATAACAGAATTTAATCTGTACCATAAAATTCTATTCTATTACAAACATATTGAAAAGAAAACAGTTACAATAGGGGTTCCGATCCCTTGACAGGCCGTATTAAAAAATTTCAAGATACTTAAAATGCTTAACGGGTTATAATCTCTTTAATTAGAATCTCTTTAAACTATTTTGGAGACATGAATGTAAAGAAATTATTACTCAAAAATTTTATAAACTTTGTACATTGCAATCTTTTTTAATTTAATGAACCTAACCAAATTTAATTTCTCCATGTGATTAATTATTCACCGAATTATTTGTCATTTTATGTATAACTAATACTGAGGCGAAAGTGACTGGATATTCAGACAGCGAAAGTTTTACTTTTTACAAATGAGGGTACATTAATAGTTGAAGTGTCTTTTCATACGAAAAAGAAAGGCACATTAGCGATCTGGGGAAAGTTCTGATTCGAGGTTCACTTTTGTGACGCATAAAATCTCTTTCTTACTTGATACACTTCAGAACAGGAAAAATATTTTAGCAAGAGAAAAACCAACAGTAAATTTAATACATGTTTGCATTACAATACAAATCCCCATTGCATTTACATAAATAAAAAATATTTAAGATCCGATTATGAAGAATTTGGAGAAATTTTAATAAATGCTTGTCAATATGGGAACGAAAGAAATAAGGGCATGTCGTCAAATTCGTGAGGACAGTAGCAAATACATTATTGCCCTGATTTTCTTTAATCATTTCTTTCTCAAAATGAGGTTGGCCCTATCTTATTTATAAATATAGTCACATTCAATGCGACTTTGGGAACATAAACCCTTCTGAACATAAATTGTAATAAATTCCCGAAAGGTATTTTCTTAAGTCTATTATTTTTAAGATAATTCGATGCAATAATGCATTTGGGTAGAATAAGGAAAGATTTTTATTTGAAAGATTCATCTTTCCTGATCAACCACACCCTTGACTCCAAAACAATTCTGGATTCATTATTTGTTCTCAGCGACTTTCTGGTTTCTTCCTACATATGCGAAGCAACAGAATTTAATGAATATGATATAAATCTTTAAACCGGCAATCATACTTTTAACTGAAAATGAAGAACTTCAATCAAGCAGTTTTTCCCCCGTCTTTTGTGACTGACCAATAGAAGCTCTTTCCCAATGTTATCGGAAGATAATTAAAATATTTCATTCTTTGATGGTAATCGATTCATTTCATAATTATTATTGATTATAGGTTCTGCCTTAAGTTTACAGATTCCCAATAACTTTAATTGAAACATGGAAACCGCTGTTCGATTGGGACAAATTTAAAGCTGTGATAAGCGGAAGTTATATCTACGTGTGAAGAAACATTTTCCTTAAGCGCCTTTCCTTCCTCTAATAACCCAGATTGCGGCAAATATGGTAAACATTGATGATAATTTAAGTGATTTGTAAGGGATCACTATATTTATAAATAGAGAAAAGTTCCTTAAATCAGTACATTGTATAAAATAACTCAAAATCTACCATTTTTTGCATATTAATTAGATAACTCAATAATATGCTAAATGTGAAAGTTATCGAAAACGTAAGTTAAAGCACATTTATTTTAATGAAACAGTTATGAAAGGAACTCATTAAATAATAATGAAAATTTATTTTGCCATGAAATACAATCAAACATTTGAGAGTACAGTTTAGACAGAATTTCAGCATAATCTTTGGTTAGCAGATTGTTTAAATATCGTTTGTACTACTATGTATTAGTATCCGTTTACTAATCCGTTACAATCCGTTAGTATCCGTTACAAAATCTTTGATGTGATTACTATTTTTATTCATTATTACAATGACAATTCCATATTTTACCATGAAATACAACAAAACACAATCAAGCATTTGAGACAACAATTTAAGCAGAATATCAGCATAAAATTTTGATAGCAAATTGTTTAAATTTCGTTTATAATACTATGTAGCAGTCTCTTTACAATTATTTCAGAGCAGTTTTACAAAATCTTCTATGTGCTGATTTAATTTTATACATTTTTTTAGAATGAAGATTCGTTTTACTGTAGAAGATATTTTTAAAAATCCAGCAAACAAATAGACATAAAAAAATACTACTTTTATCAACAATGAGAAAATTAACAACACAAAGTTATGATAGTAAAATTCGATCTCATTTCGATGTAGGAGTCACAATTTTTCTTTAAAGTAAGGTGTTTTAATAAATGCTGTCAGTAAAAAGTCATTTTAAATACTTCCAAAGAGGTGACATTATTCATTTTGGAAATTTTAGTTTTCTAACATTTAAAAAGACTTAAACACGTGTGAACCTTTCTAAATATCTATGCCTATTGCTAAATTTATACATCTAATACTAAATATATTATATAGCTATATCTATTTTAATCTAACTAACTTAATCTAATCTAATCTAATCTAACCCAACTAGAAATAATTATAAATACATTTAGTAAGATCCACACGAGTTGTGCCATTAAAATTGACTATAATTTCATTGATTGAGCTGAAAGTTTTGAACATGCTTTCAAAAAATGTTCGTATTGTTTTTTAACTTACAAACAAATAGAAAGCCATCAAAATGTCGAAGTGAAGACGATATCAATTTAGATACAATTCACGATCCTCACAATATATTCCAAACGCCGATATATTCTCAAAAATATATCCTGAATTCTAAAACACCAAAATTCTGAAACTTTAGGAAATATCTGGCAATGCAGGTAACAGCACCGTTGCTATACAGACGTCACTTAATCTGGTTTTCTCGTCTTATTCTGAAAAATAGCTTTCAAATAGGATAATTTTCACTCGATTTCCAAAATAAGGAAACCTTGACTTAATCTTTCGCTTAGGAATTAAATTAAAAATTATATTTCAAAATTTAAAATTCAAACCTATTTCTACTTGGTACAAGAAACTTTTAAATCATTGAAGCAATAACTTAAAATTAAAAATGTCACTTGATTGTCAAATTGTACTAGCGTTTTAAACTGAGATATGTTTCTTCACAACTTGCCACGCGAGTTATGAAAATTTTTTTGTTTGAACATCAATTGTAAAGGAATATTTATTTCTATTGCATAATTGTCTGAAAAATAAGAATCCTTTACGTTTCATACCAGATCTCGTCTGATCAATCAGATTCATTGAATGTTACTCCAGTATAACAGATGTTATACAATAAATTAAATTTATCCTAAAAATGTGAGTATACTTTCATTTGAATCAAAAATACAGATTACTTCTCGAGCTTGGCAAAAAAATACCCGGTTACTTATGGAGCTGAACAAAAATAGACTCTTTCTTGAGTGCAATTTAAAAAAAACAGGCTCTTTTTTGAGCGCAATTAAAAAAGAACAGACTGCATGTTGAGCTGAATAAAAAAAGAATTGGCTCCGCCTTGAGCACAATAAAAAGTAGCAAATTCTTTCCTATACTGAGTAAAATAAGAAAACGTCCCTTCTTCTGCTTCAAATAAAAATAGGCTCAATCTTGAGTTTAAAAAAAGTAAGCTCCTTCCTGAACTAGAAAAATAGAATCCAAAGTAAAAACAAACAGCCACCTATTGAAATGATAGTTTAAAATATGCCACCAGTCAAAAGGACAATTCAAAGTCCGCCACCAGTTGTAGTAATAGTACAAAGTCCGCCACCAGT
>JAPMOQ010042983.1:0-14701 GCA_026543055.1 Argiope trifasciata
CCTCAATTGCAGGTGTTTCTAGCATTCAAAAATTTCTTTACAGAATTCATACATTAAATTCAGTATTCACTGCCGAAGCCTTGGCAATCTGCCAAGTGGTGGACGATCTTTCAATCCCAGAAAAGCACAATCTTATTATTTCGGATAGCTATTCAGTTCTGTTAGTACTTAAAAATGTCACTTTTCACTCTCCTAAGGTCATCCAAAGACTCGCCTCAAAAATTTATATCAGGAAAAAACAAAATCAAGAAATAGTTCTTTTGTGGGTTCCTGGACATTCCGGAATTTCCTTTAACAAAGAGGCTGATTACCTGACGAGGAAAGTCTCGGCATCTACACCATTTCCAGAATGGATTTCTGCTGAAGATATTTTTTCTACAATGAAAAAAATCTCTAGACAAAGCGCATACGAAAACTACCTAAAAAGTAAATATCAACCATTATTAGGTGAATTTCCCGACATTATATCCATCTCAAAATGAACAGAGAACAGAATACAAGATAAAATCATTGCCCGTATAATCAGCAAAACCATCATCACTCCAGGACTTCTTCATAAATACAATCTTATAGATAACCCTTTGTGCAGCAAATGTGGAGAGATAAACGATATTTCTCATATCCTTCTCAAATGTGAAAAATATTCAACGTGCAGAACGGTGTTATGGAACAAGCTACAAATAGATGATCCTGATATTTACTGCGATGTTCTCTTATTCCATGTTTTCGCCAACAAAAAAATCTGCTCATCTTTCTGCAATCTCTCAAGTACTTTGATATTTCTTAAGTTGCAAAAACGGACTCTCTGTGTGTGTGCGCGCATCCTTTTTTTTTTCACTCCAGCAGGTGGTGCTTCCTCTGTGCATTTCGGAATACAGGAATGTTAATTTGGAGAACTTTTAATCGCTGCATTGTGGCAACCAGGAGATTATAGCCTTTGTCGCTCCATATCTCAAAATATTTGCATTCAATATTCAAGATTTTCCACATAATTACACACCAATTGATTACAAATCAGAGAGATATATCGTAAAACAAATAATCGTAAGCTTCTATAATAATACTTTTTACGTGACTATTGAAGTTTGAAATTTAAATAGATTTCGTTTATAAGTCACGAAGAGAGCAAGGTATGTATTTAATTGAAAACTTTAAAACGTACTTCTCATGGTGAACCAGCAAGTCGTCAAACGGGCTAGCATTTATATATATATATAAAAAAAGATTTTCTTATAGAAGTGTAATCATAAAGAAAGAGTAAAATTAAATGATATTTGTATTTACTATATATATCAAAGTTTGACTCTTTTTCTTGTATGATGAATAAAGTTAATGTAAAAGTGACATACGAATTAAAAATGCTTAAAAATAAATTTATTAGTAGATTATTATTTATATAGTGAAAAAATGTTGGAGGAGATAAACGAAACACAAATTTAGCTATTTCAAGTCAGTTAAAATAAAAAGTTTAGTTTATATTTCTGCAAACAATGAGAAATATTTAAATAATCTTTTCCTAATTCGGATGCTGAATGACACTTTATATCCTAATGCAACTCAAATCCGAATGCACAGAAATTATTTCTGGATGAACTGATTTTTTCCTGCACTTAATACTTGGCGAGTATTTCATGTAATATGCATGATTTGGCGTAAAAGCAGACAAACCGCTAGAAACGTTTTGTTGTGTAGCGTTAGCTGGAGTGTGTATTGAGGATTTAGCCAAGTTCCTTTTAGTGCCTCTAGACAGCGCTAGCAGTCTGCAGTTATCTATAGGCGCTAACAGAAACTATCTCAATTCCGTAAGAGGGGTTATAAGATTTGGCAAATAAGCATGTTTCTGGCGAAATATTCCAATCTTTTTTTTTGTTTTTGTTTAGCATTTATTTACCGATTTTGTTCTGCTATAACTTTGAATCATGAAACTGTTTTGTTTATTTTACTCTTTCTGAAATTTTATTCATTGCTTTTACACTCACACAGAAATTTATCTGATAATTTTTTTATTTGAAATTGAATTCAATGAAAAATTTTATTATTATAAGAATGTATATATTTATAAAGAAATTTTTTAAGTCATTTATTTAAAATAATTATTTATTAAATAACTTATTAAAACATTTATGTTTCTATTTATTTTATTATTGTATAATTATTTTACATTTGAAAGAATACACCTCCAACCGTTGGAAAAAATAAGCAATATTTTGATACAAAATTTGTGTATCAAATATGTATGTGCCTACAGATCAGGGCTTCGAACCGGAACTGAACCGAAAACCGGAAAAAACCGTTATTTTAGTCGGAACGAAAACCGGAACTGAACCGAAAAAAATATCGGTTTATTTCGGTTCGATATATCTTTCAGTCATTTTGTTACTGTTACCAACTGATCAATATTTTCTAATTTAACGTCAACTTTATAATTATCATTACATGTATACTGCTTCTCGATTTCCTATTTTGATATTCACTAGTATTTTTCTGTTTCAGTTTCGCATGAAACTACTTGTAGAAGACATATTTAATTCAGTTGATTAAACTAGAAGTATAGATGATTTTTTAAGAAAATATCGAGTTATATTTTATTTTTCACATCTCAGCATGCGATCATCCACGGATGTTTGTATAGACTGTTTAGATCAGGGAGGAGTAAATAGACAGGAGAGGCCCTAAGTGACGTAGCATGAAGCATCTATCAAATCTTCTACGCATCAAATGGGTGTTTGGTAATGGCGGCGATTCAAATGTTTCGTAATAGTAGTATTTCATTAGGCGATTTTTACGTCAATCATTGATGTCATCATCCATCTGGGTGTTTGCGCAGAACGAGCATAAAACAGCTGCCTCATTCTCTCTCATAGCCGAAAGCCGATAAGGCGTCTCCTGTATCTTTACTCCTCCCTGGTTTAGATAGACAAACCAGCTGCTCAGCAGGAAGTATGTGATGTACGCGTAATAATACATGTCTTTGTCTAATTGGTCAGGAGACGTAAAAAGGCTAGTGACAGTCGGTATTAATTCATGGAGACTAACTACAATGGTCAACTGAATAGTCAATGGAACTGAACCGAAAACCGTTATTTTTGGCGGAGCGAAAACCGGAACTGAACCGAAAACCGTTATTTTTGGCGGAGCGAAAACCGGAACTGAACCGATATTAATTTTTTAGTTGAACCGGAACGAAAACCGGAACAAAAAAAATTACGGTTCGAAGCCCTGCTACAGATGACAATAAATAAGCTTTGGAGTTTGAGAGAGGGCAAAGTTTAGTAGAGCAATTTCTAATTTTTATTATTTAAAAACAACGGGAAAAATTTGATGTTTTTCTGCAATAACATTCGGAAATGTTTTCCTATTAAAAAAGATTTTAATGCGTCTTTCGAGGCAGATTGTTGAACTTGAGAAATTCCATATTTGGCTGACAGTTGGCAATTTCTTGGATAGTAATATTAAGAAATGCTGTCTCAAAAATTAAATTAAATTTTTAAAAATTTACAAAATTCAAGCATTTTCTTTAATAATTTCGAATCATATCACTAATCAAAAACAAATTCACACCATTTTAAAACATAAAAAATTAGTTTTTCTGTTAACTTTGTAAAATTCCATTCAATATTTTTCTCAGTTAATCTTAATATTTTTGAAAATGTTTTTAAGCACATTTTTCAAAAATATTTTTTATTGGCTTTGTAAACTATACTTCTATATGAGTATATTGCAGTGATATTAAATACAGTTTTATGTGCATGCTATTATTTTAATTTAAAAAAAAAATAAAACCAAACAATAAAAATTGCAATCATGGCTTCCTATAATATTTTGAATGAAGATTCAAATCTCCTTTATTATTTTCATTTCTATTATTCATGATTTATTTATTTCATTTCATTTATTTTAGGTTATCATAAAATTAAAAATTAGTTATTAAACATAACTGGTACATCATCGGTGTTTCACCGGATTTTTTTCTAATAAAATGCAGTTTATTTTCCTATTTTTATCAGTTTTTTATGGCTTTTTTTAGCATTGAATAAAAAGTAATTTTTAAAATGGACTTTTTTTAAATTTTAAGATATTCATTTCTTAGCTCAATCATTTAATAGTATCATCATTAGCTCAATCATTTAGAAGTATGGAAAAAAAAATCTTATAAATTGAATTGCTTTTTTGCCCCCATTAATTTGAAAACAGTGTTTGTTTCAGATAACATTCGCATCATGTAACAACTATCAAATATTTTCTAAATTAAAAAAAAAAAAAAATTAGGCGAACATAAATATTGAATGTTTGCAATATTACTAAGAAAAATTACAAATGAAGATAATAACTTCTTACCTTTTTGTAATACTATTTTCAATGTAATCTTGGAAATTTTTTAAGTATTTGTTTAATACAAGAGATTAAATAAAGCAGCATTGTCTTACCCGAGATTCATAGAGAAGATTTTGTTTAAATGTCACTTTACTATTTATTAATCTATTCAAAAATAATAATTGGAAACATTGGAATTTTCTTCTCTTTGTTAAGAACTTTCTTTCTTCAGGAATAAAGTTTATTTTTCATGTTATGTTGAAGTTTTAGTATGAATTGGTTTGTGATATGAAGTATTTGAGTATCTAACTTTTAGAGTAAATGTCATGCATGGGTATTTTTTTTTTTCATTTAATTATATTTTTATAAAACATCTGCTTTGATCTTAATATGTTATTGTTATATATATAAGAAGAGAGGTATGTTATGGTAAAGAATGCATTAAAAAACATTATTATAATAATAATTGACTGAAAAATTATTTCGAAATCTTCCAACCATGTTTTTCTTCCCCAGAGTCCATCTTTTCCCTTTAATGGATTAGACCTGTTTTCAGTTAAATATCATTTAACTTCATTTACTACTGTCTTTGTAATGAAGGTTGAACCATCAAGTATGTCAAATGATTTCTTGTATGATTAAATTTAAAGCTTCTCCTATAAGGCAAATTGAGTCATTATTTAACTTTTCCTCTTAAATTCTTAGATAATTAGCTTTGCTTCAGTTTTTTGTAAGTAGCTGTTTTGGAAAGATATTCTTTAAATTATTTAACTGTTTATTGAATGGAGGAATTAGTAAATCATTTAACACAAGGAATATAAGCGTCATAATTGGCTCTAAAATAAAAATCCTTTTTTCTAACATAACAATGTTAAAATTTATTGTTTATTCTGATCGCAACTAATTTACATTAAATTGATAAAAGTTAACTATCCTTCTGTCCTATTTAAGTTCTAAGAGTTCTTTTATTCTACATCCTGATTAAAATTATCTAGTTTTTTAACTTTTATAATTTGGTCAAAACATTAATTTTAAAATACAGTATACCACATATAAGAATTTTATGTTTCAATTTAAGATAAAAATTCAGCACCAAATAGTCCTTTACAATTTATTTATTTATTATTTTATACAATTTGTTATAATAATTATTATGCTTGGAACACAAATAACTGATAAAAATAAGGTATAGACTATATATTGAGACAAAGAAAGAAAATTTCTTGAGAAGACATCTTTCAGTAAAATATGACTTTAATACAAAGATAAATAATTAATTTTCTTAGAAAATTTCATTCCACTAATTTATAATAGCATGTGATTGCTAAATATTGGAAACAATCTTTTAAAAAATTACATTTTACATTATATTTAAGCTTCTACTTTGGTACATAATTGTAAATCTTTAAGTTTTTGAAAAAAATGATGAACATAGTTAATAGAACTTCGTTAAAGTATCAAAAAATAATAAACGTCTCTTGTTTACAAATTGCACACTTCATTTACAATGTAATTCAACTATACATTTTTCAAATGTTATAACATATATTATACTCATAATTATAAAAATATGATATTGATGATATAAGTTAATCAGAGAATTTTTTTTAATCATTATACATTCTTAAAAGAATCATTATACATAGAAGAGAATACATTTTATTTTATTAAGCGTTAAAATTTTATTAAAACAAAGTTAAACACATATGATGAAAACAATTATTATTTGCATAAAAACATTTTAACACAAATATGAGTGATTCAGTTAAAATTTTAAAATAAGATAGAGCATAATGAATACTATATTCTCAATATATTAATCAAAGAGCAATTTCAGCAAGCTTTGATTCTGTAATGTATTTTTTCAGCTGGCTGGATTAAAAAACAAAAAAATATCTTGCTAAAAATATTAGCAAACAATTTTTACTAGATGAAAATTTTAAAATATAAAATTGCAAATGTTTTATTACATGCATTTCCTAACAGCAATGATCATAACATGTCTGCAAGAATAAAATGGATTTAAAAAATTGTGTAGCATTAATTTTATAACTTTAATTGTTAAGAAAGATTAGTATATGTAATTTATAAATTTTTTATGAATTTCAAAAAAAAATAATAATAATTAAAAATATATACGAAATGCATAAATTTTCACCATTATACCAAATTTACATTATGTAGAATATTGCATGTTTTGAAAATTATGAACATCAATATGAAACTTAATTGTTTAATTTTAACTAAATTTAACTTAATTGTTAAAGAATAACGTTAGAGTAAGATGCTTATACTCGTTCATAATTTCAGTCTTACTGAAGAATAATGTAATTATTAATGTGTTTATCTATACCTCAACATGAGTTACAGGACAGACTATCGACTTCAAAGCTTGAGCATTTAACAAACGTGATTTAGAGTTTAAGAATGTGAACTTTTAAACAATTTATCAAAATTTACATTTATTATTTAAATTAATCTCACTATACATTTCTCTACATCTATACCAATCTATCTATGTGTGTGTGCATGGGCATAGTCGGTACTATTTGTTGAAATAAAAGTTATTCAACATAGTTGTTAGTTGAATTAAAAAGCTTCATTTTTGCAATCAAAATATTAACTAAATTAACATTCAACTCAGTGAATTCAAAAACTGATTAAGATAAATCGATAAAAGAATAGTAGATAAGAAATAAAGTATTGAAATATTTAATGAGTTTTAAATCTCTGTATAGCATAAATGATTCTGAAAGATATAAGTCATATATACAAGGAAAAAATTAATTTGCATCAAAGAAATTATCATAATATTCTTTATCAATCATTTGTAATATGCTATATGAGGAAAATAGATTCAGTTTAATCAATTTTACTTTTAAGAAACATGCTTCAAAAACATCTGTTTAAAATATATATTCACAGAATAATGTGAATGCTAAATAATTTGTATATTAATTATGTAAATAAACAACTGTCAGTTTAATCTGTTTTTATATTTGACATTAGAAAAATTCTATAAAAATTTATTCATTTGGCTTTATAAAACGAAGGCAATTCTATCTTTTTTGAATGAAATGAGACCATGAGTTCATTGAAATTTCCACTCTCCAGGCATGGGTTAAAGTGTAATAATCAAGTTTGGTATGGGAAAAATGTCAATTATCTCATAAAAGAAAATCATTATACATCAATCACTCTTGCATACGAATGAAAGATATAGATTCCATACAGCTATTCTGTTTACCAAATTTTCTTCTAAAAGGTAATTAATTTGCATTAATCCTACAATTCTAGCATATATGCTGAAAGTTAAGAGAGTGTTTGCCATAGACCACCTGTTGCTTTTGCTGCCGTAGGCAAATAGGGGTTGCTTTTCAAAAGCAACAGACATAAGTAGATGGAAGTGTTGGAATCAATTACAGAACTGTCATACATATCTGCTTTTCTATCTTGATGCTCATAAAACACCTATTTAAGAAATACTTTACTGCAAATAAGCTTTCTTTGCGAAACTAAATCCAAGCAATTTTATTTTGATGGTTAAAATGCTAAACAAGAAAAGGAAAAATATTGTTTATTAAAATTATTTGATATAAAAAAATACCCTTCGCCTTTAAATAGAATAGTAGATGAATAAAAATTTTACAAGATGATGCATTCCAAAGAATAAAAATTTTGCAAGATGATGCATTTCAAATAGCTTTTTTTAAAAATCTTTTATAATGGATATCAAATCAAAAGAATAACATAATGTCAACATACATATATGCAATCATAATTTCAATCTTACTGAAGAATTATATAGTTGATCATGTATTTATTTATACTTTAACATGAGTAATAAGTCAGACAGTTGACTCTAGAAATTGAAAATGTATCATACATACTTTAAAGGTTGAAAGTGTGTGCTTTGATGCAATACATGAAAATTTCAAATTACAATTTTTGCTCAACAAAACATTGACGTTTACCTTTTATAATTCCCAAAATATATTACTATACAAAAATGATACTAACACCGTTTTCCAAACTTAATCACAAAATCATTTTATCCATATTAACTTCTTTATCATATTGTCTTTTTAATATTAATGAATTTAAAAAATATTTTTGATTATATTTCTACAATAATTTTTGTTAATGTAGTGAAATCTGTTTAATTCTTAATACCAATCTGTATCAAAATTGAACTAAGATAAAGAAGAATTTATTCTTTTGTCATTAATTTAAACTTGTTTTTTCTGTTACTCAACATTATAGGTTTATTTTCATGTAACATAATAATTACAACAACAAAAAAAGTATGATAGCATTAGTAAAAAAAGATAATAATTTTTGAAAGGGCAAAAAGAAAGAAAAAAAAAGAAACATTATGATTGCAGTAGTAGCTGAAAAATCTTTTAAAAACGGGGATAACATTTCTTTATGAGAATTATTTTTCTTCATGAGTGGAATTTTCTAAAAAAATTCTGTAAAGAAGTTTAAGTGTGAATTGATTAGTGATGGCATTTAATTTTAAGGGTAAATATCCAGAATGCGTATTAACATTTCAATTAATTGTATTCATTAAAAAAAAACTATATGATCTAATACGCTGTTACAAAGAGAAGTAAAAGTATAATGA
The DNA here is from genome assembly GCA_026543055.1 of Argiope trifasciata. Classification (NCBI taxonomy): domain Eukaryota; kingdom Metazoa; phylum Arthropoda; class Arachnida; order Araneae; family Araneidae; genus Argiope; species Argiope trifasciata. The sequence continues at coordinate 8,942 of JAPMOQ010042983.1, forward strand.
TAAAAAAAAAAGATTATATATATATATATATTATTTTTTTTTTAATATTAAAACAAACAATGACATACATTTTAAGTATTCAATTTAAATGTCAGCTCTTTTTAATTCCAATGAGCAATAATGAGGTAGACGATTTATTAAAAAGTGATTTTAACTGAATTAAATATAATATTTTTCTTTTCTTAGTTAAAATGACATTGGAAACAAAAAAGAGATATTATTTAATTTTTTTCCCACTTTTAGATTGTGGTTTAAGCAGTAATAAGATTCATGTTTCAGATGTAGAATTTGAATTTTGAGAAGAATTGCATAGATTGGCTTTGATATATATTGTGAAATATGTTATATAATATATTCCCCATGTAAATGTTTGGGCATTCTCTTCGCTCAGTTTATTTATTTTTTCATTTTAATTTCTCTTTATGTCATTAGAAATTTCCAATTATATGATACATATTCAAGTTCAACTGCTTTTTCATATGCTAAAAGATTCTTTTTCTTCTTCTTTTGTGAATACAATGGCACAGGAAGTTCTTTCAGTTGTATTTAAAATGTACAAAACTCCTTTTTAAAACACTGGTTTCATGCAAACTCCTTCAGAAAAATAGTGGTCAAAACATATTTTGTTATCCTTATATTTTTCATTCCCTATCCATCTTTTTTGCAGCAATAAATAAAATGTCTTCAGTTAATTGCTGTTTATTTTCTTTTATTGCTCCAATTGGTTAATTTAAGTTCAACTATTTATTAATTATGAACTATTAAGCAGTTTCAATATATTTGTACCACTAGCTTTAAAATTTTTACTGAGATTGAATTGGATCAATACTAAATTATTTTTGGAAATTAGTATTTTTTCACATTTTTGTGATAGAAACAATGGAAGTTGTTTTAAAAAGATGCTTTCCAAATTATTAAATTGTCTATTGAAAAAATGAATTTGCAGATCATCTGTTCAAGAACTCTTATTCATTTTATTATTGATTCTAAATTGTAAATGGCATTTTCAACTTAACAGTTCTAAAATTCATTATTCTACTGTAACTACAATTATTTTAAAACAATAAAAATTCTTCCATTCTGATTTTCTACAAGATTTTATTCTATATCCTCTTAGATATTGTCTTTTTTTTTAATAATTCAATCAAAACCTTAATTTTAAAAAATAAAGTAGGTATATAATAAGTAGTACTATGTAAGTCTTATGGGTTTTAAGGATTTTCATCATCATCTATAATTTTTTTAAACACAATACCCCAAAAATATTCATCACTCATCATTTGAATCAGTTAAAACAATATTAGTATAGCACTTTTTAAGATGGAGCTGTTTTTCATTGTATTAAAAGTTTAGTTCATTAATATACATTATATTACAACCAGCGGGTGACTGAGCTCCGCTCGGAGAAAACAGGTATCGAAGCTAACTCGAAGATTTAAATTTTCAATTGTGATTTATCAAAACAATACATGCCATAAGAAACCATTGGTGAAAAGATAACCAGTTAAAGTGCACCATTGTAAACTATTCTAAACAAAGTTAGAGTTTGGAAAAGGAACGATTCTATACAAAGGTAAAGATTGAAATGTGTTGAAGTTCAATATTTTTGACAAATTTATTTAGAAAAACCAAACATATATACATACATAAGAAACATATAAACCTATAACAGCATAAACATAAAACTTTATTAGTTCGCCATATTGGTTATAGATGGCAGCACGTTACCGCTTGAAAATTTAAGTAGCCATTATGGCGAACTAATAAAGTTTGAAAATATCCTATCTGTAACTCCGAGCTGCTCGACCGTAGCGCTTCAAAACCGGCGCCAATCGATTCCTCGTGGCCAAAACCCCCAAGTTTACCAGAGTTTATTAATTCTGGGGCGATTTTCGACTTTGCAACCATTCCTCGTATTATAGTATTAAATAGATAGATAATGAATACTTGTAAAGCAAATCACTTTTATTTCATCAATCAATAGCAAATTTATACATACAAAGAAAAAATAGTTAACATATCCAAGAAATTAAAACTTTTTGGTATAAGTTTTCCTTTAAAATGTTATTACATCAGTTATATAATTTGAAACAATCCTTATATTACCTTCTCAAATTTAGTATGGCTTCTATCAAAATTCTAATTTTGTGCATCAAAAGAGAAATTATATTTTGGTATGACAAAAAATTTTGGAATAAAAAGTACATGTATAGAAAAATACTTTTTAAAATATTGTAGTATTAATCAGCTAATGCATATATTAATTTTTAATTCAATATAAATCTCGTTTTAACAAAATAAAAATTAGTAATTATTATAAAGAAAATAGTTAATATTTTATTGTTTCATTTGAAGATTTCTGGTTATCATACTTTCTTTCTATTTCTTTACATCACTTATTTTTACAAATATGAATTATTCAATTTCAAAACAAATTTTAAGTATTTATCATACACATTATCAACATTAATAAAAAAACAATTTTGAGTAACTCTGGTTTTATTACTTATTTTTTTAACAAAGCAAATAAATAAAAAAAGGATAGACAAAACTGTAAGAAAGTGGCTATAGATTCTATTATTGCAATTTTTAAACCACAAAAATACAAATGCCAGCAAATAACAAAATCAAAGCATGCTTGCAAATATAAAATGTTTTTTAATGTTCTATCACAGTAATTTTTTTAATTAGATAATTTAAAAATGGAATATACTTAACCATATTTTTAAACTATCAGCTAATTAAAAAACACATTTAGCTCTGTACATTAAAATATTTCCATTACATACAGTAAAATTGCAAAAAAAAAAAAAAAAAAAATTAAAATAGCACCAAATAAAGCACCATTTCTAACTTCCATTTAGAATTTAAATGAAACTTGTAAGTTCATTGCATTGCTCAGAGTAAAGATTAAATTTCATTTAACAAACCAATAGACTATAAAATTTAATCCTGTGATAACATATTAGTTTCGTTTAATTTTTTATAAATTCAATGCGGCAGTTGAAAATTCAGCTATTGCAATCCTCACTGTTCTCAGCCACACTCATTTTTAACCTAAAATTAGATTAATAAAACATAACTATCAGCCACGCTAAATAAATAATATTACGGTATTATTCCTTTATTAAGAAAGATCGTGTGCATAAATAAGGTGTGCCTTCTTCTTGGATCCGCTAAGAAAAATCGCCAGCAACCACACCTCTCACTAATCATTCTAAAAATGCTCTTCAATCTTGGCGGGAAAATAATTTTTCACCTTTTGGCGAAAACCTTTTTTCCGCGAGCAACCATACATCTTTTCAATCACTAGCGGAATCCTTCAGTGCTACTCCCCCCTCTGCTTCGAATATTTCCCCCCCCCCTTTGAACTTCTAGTGAGGATCCGATCCAACCACACTCCGGTTAACGAGTCCCCGTTTTGTTTACCAAATGAGAATAACTGCGGTGCGCTTAAGCAAGATTTAAGTAAGTCATATTTCCCTTTCGTTTAAAGGGATGGTTTACTATTCTATAAATTGTGAGTGTTACATTTTATGCAATTGAACAGTGATGGTTTAAACATTAATGTCGTTAGTTGCGAAACAGAATCGGGAACGGGATATATAGTTAGTAATATTTTTTACCAAAGGAATAAAAATATTGTGGTTATGTTGAGTATTTGACGTCTCTGGAAAACGAGATATGCTCAAAAGCATATAAGACGCAAAAAGATTACAACTGCTTTCATATTGAAATTATATTGAGAGAAGTACAATCAATTTATGCCAGGTATATATAAAAACTGGGGTCGATCTTATTTTAGCCCACCTTTGGCGAATAATAAGAATTTTTTGGCGAAAGGTAAGAATTCTTTTTTTTTTTTAATCTTTTAATTAAATACTTTTGATTTGGCGAGATTTTGAAAAAGTCGCCAGAGGTGGGCTAAAATAGGATTTTACCAAAAACTGTTTTTCAATAAATTGGTTATATTGTTTTATGAAAATAAACATTTTTGTCAGTGTAAAAATTCATAATTGAGTTATTGTGCATTTTTAATGTTTCATTGATTGCAGCAGTTTAAAAAATGAAGGATTTTTCTTTAGTGAAAATTTATTTATTGTGCATTTTAAGGTTGATGACAAGAGAAGCAAATTTTTTTAGTCATTTGGAAAATATGATTAGGAATTCTGTAATAAATAATAAAATAGGTTAATTATTACTAAGTTATTTTTAAAATCATCATTTTTTATTTTTATCTTTTAAGAATTGAGGCAGATGAAATTATGCAATTAAATATATATGTATCATTTTGCTATATACATACATGTGTACTTAATGTATTAATATTGAATTATTTTTATGTCATTTGAATTTGTGTTTATGTTTTTGTTAATTATCATTTGCATCTAAAAATAAAAATACATATTATTTTACAATTTGTAATCAAGTTGACTCGTTTTGAAATATTAAGAAAATATGTGCAAAATGATGTTTAAATATAAGTTTTTTTAAATTAACAAAGAAACTCAGTTTAACAAAAATGACATTGAAAATTCTAAAAAGTCTACATAAATATTATTAAATATTTTTTTAAAACTTTTATTCAATAATTAATTGTAGCTTTTATTCAAATAAATTTACATGTCTTTTTTATTTATGTAATTTTAATGCATTTTAAGGTTTGTTTTTTTTCCTGTCAAGTCATTGTATTATGGTATGGACTTTTTGTCCTATCTTGCTTTCATGATTCAGATCAGTACAGTATGATTTTTCAGCAATGCAATGCCTTAGTTAAAAAATAAAGCCCCATATTTGATAAGTTTTTTTTTTTTTTTTTTTTTCTAAATTTATTTTAAGCTTGTTGCTTCAAATGATAAACTAGCCGGGAATGTTGATAACATTTGTTTCCAGATAAATTGTTTGAATATTAGTTCATGTTCAGGATTTTGTGAAATGATTTGGCATTAAAATTGTATGATTTTAATGTTGTACTTTAGTTTAATTTATTGTATATGGGAACCTTTCTGGTGGAAATTAGTCCCATAACATCATATAATATCCCATAACATCCCATAATCCCATGAAATCAATGATATACAGTTTCAGACATTTAGTTTACATTTTGACCAATAGATGTTGTTGCTGCAGTATAATTGTCCTTTAAATTTTGGCATTTGAAAGCAGGTGTAATACCTGCACTGAAACTTCACTTTTTGCCATTTTTTTCTTACAGAAATGGCCGTTAAAAACACTCAGCAATCGACAGAGAATATATTCCTGATGATTTATTGGATTCTGAAAGCAATTTTAGTTTTGATAGTGATGGTAATAAAGATTGTTCGGATTGCTTCTCAAATAAAATTGACTCTGATCATGATTCAATAAACTTTTAAAGCATTAGGCAGTGGTATAAAATTGATATGAAGAATATTCCTCCTCTCCTCCTTACATTTTTCTTTTTATATTATACAACAAATAAAAATTAACTATAATTCAACTGAAATTAATTAATTAATTTTTTTGATAGCATCTGAAATGTGTTTTTCTGGCAACTTAGTTTCTGATCAAAAAAATCTATATAAAAATCTGGCTTTATTTTCATTTCATTCAAATTTTATGATAACAAAGAATGCAAATATTTATTCTGTAAACTGCCTTTTTTGATCATCTAGAGAGGAAGAATTCATTTTATATTTCTAAGAAATCATAATTTCATTACAAATTCCTAAATTTCATTGGTGATTTACTGACTTATAACGTTTCTATTGATATATATAT